>PVLD010036387.1:0-11007 GCA_004027595.1 Dinomys branickii
CTTTCCCACGTCTCGCCCCGGCAGCCTGGTCCGCCCTACCACATCTCCCCCGGCATCTCAGAGAAATACGCCCAGTTTAAACTTCCCAGCCGAGGTTCCGGCATTCACGCTCACCAAGTCTGTCTCGAGCTGGTGGTGTTTATTAAGGAGGTTCGCTCCCTTGCTGCTCACCTGGTCGCCATCTTCCCCGGATCTCCCGGCTCAAACTTTCAATCCTCCTGCCTCAGCCTACCAGAGTGTTGGAATTACAGGTGTGTGCCCCCATTCTTGACTTACGTCTTAAATTCGTTTATTTGTGTATTGTGTTGTAGATGATGAAAACAACTCTGATGGTGTCAGAGAATAAAGAGCTGGATGCAGCACATGAGAAAGCAGCTCTGATTCCCTTTGGGGATGTGGTATGTATGACTAACCCTCCATGATGTGTATAATGGTATAGGGTTGGTTACAAATCAGAGTTGCTATTTATTATTTAGCAGTGAAAAAGTGGTATAGAAATTGGCTTTTTCAAGAACATCCATGAATTTTTCCATTTTGTGTGAGAAACAGAAAACATCCTAATACTGAATTTGTGGAAAACATCTTACTTCACAGTTTCATTTTTTATTTTTTTGGTCTTGTTTTGAGACAGGGTCTTGCTCTGCAGTTCAGGTTGGCCTTAGGCTCCCTTTGTAGTCCTGGCTGATCTCGGAACTCACAATGATCCTCCTGCCTCAGCCTCCCGAGTGCCACCACACCTGGCTTTCACAGTTTTAAAATTAGAGATACCCTATTTGTACAACTAGAAATTACTAAATTCAAGTATCTGGGATACTTTCATAAACATTTATTTTGAACCCCACCTAAAAGCTGTGTCTTGGTTACTTTTCTCTTGTTGCTGAGACAAAATACCCAATTAAAATGTCCAACGCCTAAAATTAAGGAAGGTAAGGTTTATTTAGCTTACAGTTTGTGGAGGTTTCAGTCCGTACTTGGCTGGCTCCAAGGCAGAGGGGTACATGGTACAGAGCAACAGTTCATGGCAGCAGAAGACAGCAAAGTGGCCAGAGCAAGAAGGAGGAATGGCAGAGAGAACAAGCCTCTTTCCTTCTCTTGTGTTGTAGCAGGCTCCCCCCACCCAGGGGTCGTGTAGCACTCACATAATCTCCATGCCCTCAGCTTGCACAGGCTCAGGATGAATATGAAGCAAGCACCATGGCTCCCTGCTGAATCACATAGTTAACCATCTAAACTTCTCAAATTGACACAATAAATAAAATTCTAGAAGGGTAAGGGCATGTCCATTTCATCTCAAGATACAGAACTTCTGAGTCACTTAGCCAAACCTCTAGACTCCCCAAGTTGACACAACGTATCAACCATAACACGCCACCCCTTGTCAACTTGGCAATCAGACACATTTCTTTAAACCAGTTTCCAGATACGAAGACATTATATTACATTAGAACCATAACATTTCATCCCCCAAAGACTCATGCATATCCCTTTATGCAAAAGACACTTAGTCCATCTGCAAGACTTGCCAAAGTCCTAACAGTTTCAGCATTGCTGGAAAGGCCAAGCCCCAAGTCTCCTCCTAGATGTAAGGGAAACTCTTAGCTGTGAGCCCCTGTACAAATGAAAAGTTAAACACTTCCAACATTCAGTGGCACAAGATAAACATTACCATTCCAAAAGGTACAAGTGGGGATACAGGTCTGCACCACCACACCCAGCTTTCACAGTTTTAAAATTAAAGATTCCCTAGTTGTACAGCTAGAAATTATTAATTTCAAGTATAATTGATACTTTCATAAACATTTATTTTGAGCTCCACCTAAAAGCTGCTAACTTTCACTGTCCAAAAGAGGGGCTTGGGAATCAGTAATTTATTGAACTCTTCAGATGTTATTCATTGACTGATTTACAGTTCAAAAATGTACTCTGGTATGCACTCCCTTTCCAAGAAACCTCCCACAGAAACAGAAACAAACATACACATCACATCACGCATATACACAAGCACAGGCACATGTACCACACGCACAGGACCATATATTTAGGCTGAGACCCAGAAAAGTCTGTTCTATTTTGGGTCATTTCATAGGGCATGAAAATCCTATACATATTTGGAATTACCATATAGCATGATATCATAACTCTCTGTTGCTTTGACAAAGAACCTGAGAATAACAGCTTAATGGAGGAAAGAGTTATTTATTTTTAGTTTTTTGGTACTGGGAATTGAGCTCAGGATCTGGCACTTGCCATGCAGACACTGCGCTGCTGAGCTACACCTCTGGCCCAGGAAGCTTTATTTTAGCTCTCAGTTTCAAGTCTGTAGTCTGTTGGCTGCGTTATGGAGCTTTGGGCTTGGGGAAGGGCAGAACATTATGGCAGAAGGGGGCACAGTGAAGCACAGTGGCTCCCCAAGGCTAGGAAGTAGGGAGAGGGGACCAGTGCTGACTGGTTCCTCCTCCTGCCTTTGTTCCTTCTGCTCCCAGCCTACTGGACGGTACCGTCACAGTCGGGTGCGGCCCACTGGACGATACCACCACAGTCGGGTGCGGCCTCCTAGACTACCTCAATTTACTGTCCTACATGCCAGGTGTCTCTGGAGCATCCTCAGACAGCCCAGAGTGTGCTTTGCTAGTTTCCTAGGCATTGTTTTGGACCTTGAGAGCTTGTTTGGAGGCTCCGGCAGGGGAGCGCAGCTACTCATGTCCCCCTGACCGAGGGACAATCCTCCTCCTCTGGGGTGATTGTTGCCCTCTTTGACTGAGCGTGCAGCTTCTGGAGCGTTGAGGGAGGAAGGGGCACGTGCCTCACCAGCCAGATCAGCTGAATCAACACTGGTGATCTATGTGGTGACAGATGTCACAGCCAGAGTGCCCTCACATCCCCTAGGCATTACTTTGATCCAATCAGATTGACAATCAAGATCGACCTTTTTACATGGCGTTCTTTTACAGCTAGCTTTAGCATCGCCCTTTTACTGCACTATCGGAACAGCCCTTTTACTGCACTATCAGAACAGCCCTTTAACTCCTACTGTGTGCGGTCTTTAATAGTACTAGTTCTGCTAATTTGAGTTGGCTTTTAAAAATAAACAACAAACTAGATTTGAGGAATGTTTCACACCGAACCTAAGGGTTTAAACCAGGCGTGGTGGCACACACCTATTATCCCAGCACTCAGGAGGCCAAGGCAGGTGGATTGCTGTAGGTTTGATGCCCCCTTAGGGTACATAGTGAGTTCCAGGGCCACCTGAATTACATAGTGAGACCCTGTTATGGTTTGTGTCTGGGTGTCCCCCCAAAGCCACAAAAAGTCAAAGTATTTGTGTTCATTTTTGTGTTTGATTTTATGGTTAAGCACAAGATGCAATTTTTTTTAACAGTTACAGAAACCTATGAGAATGAACATGTCCCAGACCCTGGCATATTGTAGCCAGTGCCAGTGCATGATTGTTGAATGAAAGAAATGGTTTCAGGATAAGGGATACAAGCTTAACTGAAACCAGATGTGTCTATTTTCTTGTCCATAATGTTATATTTTATCAGTTTGCATCTAGTAAAACCTAAAATAAAAACAATTCAAATGGTGATAATCATAGTTAAGTGAATAATGAACTATTCCTTTGCTTGTATTATTATATTATTCATTTTAGGTTTACTTTGAACTCACTCTGCCCTTTTATCTTTCATGTTTTTGCTTTCTTTTTTTTTTTTTTTTGGTACCAGGCATTGAACTCGGGACCTTGCCAGACAGATGCTTGTGCCACTGAGCTATATCCTCGGTCCTAGTTTTTGCTTTCTGATGCTTCCCACTAACCTGATATTTTAAGTGAGAAGCTATTTCTAATGAGAAAAATACGGCAAAATGCAGGATTTTTAAAAAATTAAATATATTTCAATGTAAAATGGAAGAAAAGTTAACTTTTAAAAATATGCATTCACTTTCTGTGTTTCTGTTTTGATCATTATAGGCTGGCTGCCTGGCTGTTCATATAAAGAACTGCAAACAGTTTTTGCCTTTGCGTATCCTTTCTTTGGGTTTATAAGTCATAGTATGATCATATCTCCATTTCAGTTATCCATTGCTGCCTTACGGACTGCTCTACCACTGAGTGACCTCAAAGATGAACCATGTTATTGTCTGTGCATCTGTTGCGTGGTTCTTAGGCCTCACAGTATCACAGGTCAGGGTGCAGTTGTCCAGCAGTTCAAAAGTCTAGAGTATGGCTCCTTTATGTGTTTGACCTTTTATTTTTTGTACTGGGAATTGAACTCAGGACCTTGTGCTTGCCAGGCAGGCACTTATGCCACTGAGCTATATCTCCGGCATGTGTCTGACATTTTATAGGGGATGCTTAACAGGCTGGATGAGCTGAGATGCTGAAGTGATTGGATCTTTAATTCTCCCCATGTAATTCTATCATTTTTTTTAATGCAAGGATCTTGATTTTGAAAGTATGTATGACATAAAAAACATCCAATGAAAGTATATATGATGGTAATCCTGTATGTTTTTATCATCATTACTGACCTTTTCGTGTTACCTTAAAGTTCGCAGCCCAGGGGAGCGCCTCTCTCACCCCTCCTGGGCCCAGTTTTAGTCATGTCCGTTGCATTTTACGGGTTAACCACAAGGCCAGCACCGATTCAAGGGTGGGGAAAAGAAATGTCACTTTTGATGTGAAATTGACAAAAGCTGTTTAACTATTTAAATTTACCTCCCTCTTGTAAGTTAAAGAAAAAATATATGTCCTTTTGGATATAATCACAATTTATTTATAAGTAACACTAAATATTTTTAAAGCACTGATTTTATATTGGTGTCTTAGATAAGCTGAAGGTCATGTCTAAATGTACAGTGGAAGCTAGCCTTGTTGTGGAGACGTGGTGTTTCTTTCTAAAAATTTTATATAGAGATTTTTGAAGATTGTTAAATCGTGAAAATTATTTTAATGCTGTGAGAGATAATGATGCAGGTTAATACAGTAACAACAAAATACATAGGGAAGTAAATTAGAGGGTAGAACTCTTGGCTCTAAATTCCATTGTCTTAAAATATTCTCAAGTGCCAGTTTTTATTTTGAGTTTCTATATTACATAGTTACCTTAAAATTACTATATAGAATATTCAAAAAGGAGTCCTGACTGAAGTGTAAAGATAAAAATACAGTGTGATGCAAATAAGAATAAACCTGTTGCTGCTTATATGTGGCTACAGATAAAATATTATTTTAAAAGACCTTCTTTGTGGTGTTTAATAAACTATAATTATCTTCTGTCTACTTGATTGATCTTAGGTTTTGACCTGAATTGTTAAACAGATTAATTTTATAATGTGTTACTTATTCAATTACAACAAAACTTGTTTCCTGAACATTCTCTTTTCAGTCTGTTTAAAGCACTACAAAAATTTGTACATTCGAATTTCTGTAAACAACTTTGTGAAATATACAAAAGGTTTTAACTTGCTCTCTGGAAGTGCTGACAAGAACACTGTAATTAAATTTGATGAAATGAAGTTCTTTTCCATACAGGTAACGTTAAAATTCTGTTCTAGACAGAATGATCTCTCTTTAAGTTTCAAATATTCCACTCTAATTGTTTTTATTTATTTTTACTAGTGTATTTATATTTTAAAGAGAATAAAAAATAATTTAAAAAACATTAGAAATGATACAGAATTTCAAAATACAAGATGATAGGAATTCAACAGTGGTTGTTATATTGCATATTGTAGTCTTCAAAGTGATTGTTCAGATTACCAGAGATAAGCGTGTAAAAATTGGTCAAAAAATTTCAGCATTCACTGTTCCTTTCAGTAAACCAATAGAAATGAGCAGTACGATTATCCCAGGTACCCTGTGTACATACATATGTATATTTTCCATTCCTTCCTTCCTTCCTTTTCTCCTTTCCCATATCTGAGTTGTCCCTTCCTTTGAGCAGTTTCTTTCCCTTTCACAATATCTGTTGTACCTTTTGAATTTTCTTTACTTTTTCAGGTTCTTACAGTAGGGAGACAATACAATGTTTATACTTGCAAGTCTGATTTATTTCACCTATGACTGTGGTCTCCAGTTGCATGCATTTACCTATAAAAGCCTCGAGTTTATCTTTCTTTATAGCTGAGTAATACTCCATTGTATAAAAATACCACATCTTTTCTATTCATGTTTTCTTTTGTGAGTAGGAAAAAAGTAGTATGTTTGTATTTGCTATTGTATTATATATTATTTCTCTTCTATGGGCTGTAGCAGTTTAATTATTTTTTAGTAAACTACTTATTAGAAAATGTATAATCTTAGTGAACTTCTTCCCTGAGATGTTCCTGTCTGTGGTTGTGTTTATCAGGCTTTTTATTTTCTTGATTTTTCTTTTTCATCTACATCTTCGACTCTTTCTTTAAAGCTTAATCTCTCTCCTTTTCTCTTCCTCTTTATGACACAGACTCTGTCTTACATAGACTGAACTTATTTTTACATAGACTGCTAACCCCAAGAGATAGGTATCTAGCTGTGTCTGTCACACATACATTCTTTTACTGTTTTCCTTGTTTACAAATGAGGAAACAGGTATTGTGTAGTGAAAGAACTTCACTACCGTCATTGAACAGCCTTTCCTGTCAAGAGCTTCCTGTGTGTGAGCTTATTAGAGTCTTATCTCAAGAAAGGCAAGATGGCGGGGTGCTAAGGGACAGAGCAAGAGCCTCCCCAGGCGCTACCATCTGTCCCGACCTGCGGGCAGTTAACAAAGGCTCTAGAGGGGGAGTGGGATGAAAAAGAGACAAGAGGGACACAAGAAAGGGAGACAAGACAGGAGTCTGATCAAGTCTCGTTTATTGAGGGGAAAGCTTGGGTTTATATACAATGCGGGAGTGGGGATTGACGTCAGCGGGTAACTAGGCAATGGAGGGAGGTCCAGATATCATGCAAGGGTGGTCAGAGCATCAGGCGATATTACATAATTAACAGGAAATTGACCATATATAGAAGTCACAGGAAACTAACCATATATGGAAACTATAGGAAACTGACTATATATGGAAACTGGAACTTAACTTTTAAGATGGCTGATAGTTTACAAAATGGAGGCCGACCGCAGGTCTTTTAGCGGTCTCCCACAGGTCCCCCTTTTTTATTTTATTTATTAGAAGACCAAATCTCCTTGAGGGGACTGTGCCTATTTTAGGTCAGGATGCTTTTACGTGGAACCAAACTATATCTTATCCGTTATTGGAAACCAAGGCAGCCAAAGGCCTTGTTCCTGTCTTAGGCGGTGGTTGGTGATACACGTGAGCCTCCAGTTGCCCATCTCTGGCTATCCAGTCCAGCGCACCAAGGTGAGAAAGCTGAAACAGCCCATTGATATTACTGGGCATTGTTACGATTTGCCTTTTTGAGGTCTCTATTGGCCATGTCAAGCCTGTGATAATGGACCTGAATCCGTCACATCTCTATAGCATTTATTATGTTGATTACTTGTTGTTTAATAAAAGCCACCGATTTGTTAAGAATATAAGGTCCAAATAAAAGAATTAATAATAACACAATTAAAGGTCCTAACAGAGGGAGAAGATAGGGTAAAATTTTATTTTACACGCTCTAAAGTGGATTTTTGAATAATTTTTTTTGTATCTTTATCAGATCTTTTTGGAGCTTTTTATTTTGTCTCGAATGATGTCAGACTTGTTTGCATAGAAGCAACAGTGTTTTTGTAAAGCCAAACAAATTTCTCTCTGCTCTGTAGTTAAAAGATTTAATCCTCTTTTATTTTGGAAGACTATCTCTGCTAAGGAATCTATCTGATTTTGAATATCTTGAATAGTGCTAGACAAGGCTTGGACTTTATCAACTATTTGATTAGAAAGTTTGTTATAAGAATGTATAGCAACTCTTA
The DNA here is from genome assembly GCA_004027595.1 of Dinomys branickii. Taxonomy (NCBI): domain Eukaryota; kingdom Metazoa; phylum Chordata; class Mammalia; order Rodentia; family Dinomyidae; genus Dinomys; species Dinomys branickii. The sequence goes on from PVLD010036387.1 coordinate 7,893, forward strand.
TTTTTGCTGAACCTGTAATTAGAGCTCTTGAAAGTTTTAATCTTATTAATAACAGAATAAATTGAACTACCCTTTTAACTCTTTTAGGGTGATCTATAGCATAATCAAAGCTGGGAATGGGAATAGGTTTATCTCCAAGTATTTTTATATCAGGTAATAAGGTAGCTATAACACATAATCCTGTCTAATTATCAGGTAAAAAGGTAAAAGCTAGTTTTTTTTTTACAAATGAATATTTGTCCTTTTGAAAGGCAAATAGAGGAGCTATAAGTAATTATTTGAGTATAATCAGTAAAAGTAGCAAATCTAACATCGATTGTATTTTTGTTATAAAAACTTTTTTGTATATATGAGATAAATTTAACAGTTATAGGTTGAACTTTAAAAGGTAATCCTAAGGTATAATTAGGATGTGTAGGGTTTATAATATTATTTGAAGGAATGGCAAGAGGCATGAGTGTATCTTGAGTCATGCATAGCCAACATTTTTTAGCTAAATTAGGATTAGGTACATTAAGAGCCATTAAAGTAGCCGTTAGAATATCCGAGGTTTGAATGTTTAAATCAATTTTTTGTAAATCAGAAAATGTTAGAGTATGATAATTGGTTTTTGAAGATTTTAAAGATATCTGTTTTATAACTTTTTTATTTGTCTTTGTATATTATTTTTTAAAATTTTGTCTTGTGGTCCACCACCATCAGAAATATGTATCGGGGCAGTTTTACTCCAGCACACCGGTTTACCTGGGGTATCGCGGCATGAAGCCTGAATATATTTATGGCTTTTTTAAAGTCCATGAAATATTAGACTAATCATCTCTAAGAGCATTAGTGGCAGTATGCTGCAATATGGCTGTAAAATATATATTATTATCTATTCCTGTATATTTTTGTACTGATATATAACAAGAAGAATGTATTGCAGCATAATAAGTAATATATTTTTTAGGACATAGTCCTGGTTGGCCATGGGGTATTACTGGAGGCTTATAATAACATTTGTAGCTTTGTATGTAAACTCCTTTTATAGTTTATATATATATATATATATATATATATATATATTTTTTTTTTTTTTTTTCAGTACTGGGGATCAAACTCAGGACCCTGTGCTTGCTAGGCAGGCACTTATTCCACTGAGCTATATCCCCAGCCCTATATATGTTAAGTAGGATATTTTATTATCACAATCTGTGTAAATGGTATATTGTTTAGGCTTAGTTGTAATAGTATCTCTCTCTCAGTCACATGGGGCACCAAACATGTCTTGCTTGGTTAATGTATTTTGTCTGGCTATTATAATTTTTGCCTTTTATGAGGGAGACCTAAGACCACTATCAGAAAGTTGCCACAAGGTGATTTAATATTTTTAATATCAGAATCTAAGTTTTGGAATCTATTATCTGAAAAAGCTGTTTGTAATGTTTGGTGTGAAGGAATACTTAAACGTTTTGTTATATAATCAATTATATAATATTGTTTGTATTAAATTTGAGTTTGGATCTTAGAACAGTTTTATAAAAATTTTTTTATATTAATTTATTATTTTATTGTTTATGTCCTTATCATCATGACACCCAAAACATTTATTAAAGGCCTTTAAGCGAGAACAGGCAGTTGGCCAGACCACTCATCCTCAGGAACATTTTGTATCTGCCAGGAGCTTTCTGGCTGAACAGAATCTTAACTCTTGGGTTTTTTTAATTTTTAAGGACACAAACAAGACTTTTAATAACAATTTTAACAGTCAGTCTTATACTTGTTTTTATGAATATGAAAAGCGAATTTGTAATTATACATCAACAGTACATATATAATAATCCCAAGTATTAATAATATCTTTAGGATAATTTTTTATCCTCAGAACCATTATTTAATTTGTCTTGTGTTTGTTGTTTAGAATCTATTTGTTTTATCAATCGTTTTGGTAACCATCTTGCAGATTTTATTTTTTTAGAGTATATATATATTGATCCTCGGCCTCAGATGAGGACCAGATCTGGACCATGCCACAAACTAGTTATAGGGTCTTTATATAGTATAGAAGCAAACCGTTTTTGTGTTTTTGTATGCCAGAAATGAATAGCTGCTTATTGTCTATTTGCATCCAAATTTAAAATATTGAGAATAAATAAAGCATGAGAAAGAATACTTTTTGGTGACCGCCTTGTAGGATACCATTTTCCTGTTTTTATTTTATTTATAGTAAGTTTTACAGAAAGATGTGCTCTTTTAACTATTTTTTGACCTTGAGGATTATAAGGTATACCTGTAATATGTTGAATATTAAGACGTTTATAAAATTGAGAAAAAGTAGAGCTGGAATAACCTGGACCGTTATCGGTCTTTATCTGTTGTGAACATCTTAAAACAGATAAAGCAGTAAGTATATGACTAATTATATGTCTAGTAGCTTTATCAGATTGAAGAGAAGCAAAAATAAAACCACTAAAAGTATTTATAATTACATGAACATATTTGAGTGTATCAAACTCAGGAATGTGAGTAACATCCATTTGCCATAATGCATTAGGAACCAAACCTCTAGGATTAACTCCAAGATGAGGAGTTGGAAGGTGTATGGCACAAGAAGAACAATTTTTAACAATTTGTCTAGCTTGTTTTCTAGTAATATTATGCATTTGTCGAAGGGTTTGCGCATTAAGGTGATGTAATCGATGACTTTTTTGTGCTAGGGTAAATTTATCAGTACTATCAGTAGAAGCGATAGCAGCTAATAGATGAACTGTATTTAAGCGAGTAGCTAAATCAGCTTTATGATTGTCTTTAATTAAAGGTCCTGGCAATCTAGAGTGAGCATGTAAATGTCCAATGAAAAAAGGATGTTTTTTCTTGGTAATAAACATTTGTAATTGTTGAAATAGATTTTCAGCATTAGAAATATTTTTTATGGGAGATCCGGGGAAGATGGCGACCAGGTGAGCAGCAAGGGAGCGAACCTCCTTAATAAACACCACCAGCTCGAGACAGACTTGGCGAGCGTGAATGCCGGGACCTCGGCTGGGAAGTTTAAACTGGGCGTATTTCTCTGAGATGCCGGGGGAGATGTGGTAGGGCGGACCAGGCTGCCGGGGCGAGACGTGGGAGAGCCCCA
>PVLD010036388.1:0-11006 GCA_004027595.1 Dinomys branickii
CTGTCTGACTAAATTTGCATGTCTGTATATGGGTCCATACATCTACAATTCGAAGATATCAATGGATAAAGCAATAACCACTGTTGAGACCATATCACCTTGTCTATAGATTAGTTGTGATTGTACTATTTTCTATGATAATGGGTGTCTGTTTGTCAATATGTTTTTGTACTTTTATGTTTCTAAAATAAAAAAAAAAGAGTAAAAAAAAAAAAAAAGCCCATGGCCTATTCGTGGAGCATGCTACTGGGTGCGTAGGGCGGGGAGAGGAGGCATGATGGTAGGAGTGTATACGGGCCCCCGCCAGCTCCTCTCTGGTGCTGCTCCCCTCCTCTGCCCACCCCTTGGCCACTGTGAACTAAGCAGCTTTGCTCTGCCTACTCTTTCACCATGATGTTCCTGCTTTGGAAGCAGTTTACCATGGCCTGGATTTTCTTAAACTGTGAGCTGTATTAAACTTTTCCTCCTTTAAACTGTGATTATCAGGTATTCTGGCAAACTGAGAAAGCTGACTAAGACACATGGACTTAACAGCAGCAACTAAAATAAGTATTTATGAAGCATACCCTAAGTGCCGGTCAAGGTTCTAAGCATACGGCAGTTGACAAAAGAAAAGTCTTTTATTTTTTGCCCCTGTAGAATTTACTTCTGGGAGGTTAATGAGATTTGGGTTTGTACCCTAGCTCTGTTCTCTCTCTGACTTTCAGCAAATTTCTTCCAAATTTGGTTTTCTTTTCTAATGGAATTAAAAATTTCTCTCACTGATTCAACATGGTAGGAAGGGTGCAGGGTTTACCTCTGCTCTTTATTTTCACTGAGAAAGGAAAAGGAATAAACTAACCAACCTAAAAACTATAAGAGAAAATAAGACAGAAACTTTTGTAGTCTAAAATAATAAATGGCTAAATGATAACAAATGTAGCAAATCAGAAAGCACAAACAAAAGAGGAAGTACAGAAACATTGAGCCGTGTTGTAGTGTAGCAGGTTTGGCAACGTTTTTATGTAAAGGTTCAGATCATAGTACATATGTGCCACTATAACAAAATACCTGGGACTAGGTAATTTATGAAGAACAGAAGTTTATTTTTTGTGATTCTAGAAGATGAGAAGTCCAAGATGGCAGAAAAGAGAAGGGTGAAAATGTTTAATGCTGCATGAAGCTGTTTTTGCAAGATCTTAATCCTTCTCACAAAGGAAGAGCTTCCATTAATCTAATAATCTCTTCTCCTTTCTTCTTTCCTTCTTCCTTTCTTTTCTTTCCCTAGACTCGCAGTCCTCCTGTCTCTGCTTCCCAAGTAGCACCACTATGCCTAACCTAACCTCTTAAAGGCCTCACCTATTTATACTATCACAGTGGCCATAATTTCATTGTATGAATTACGGAGTTAACATAGTCAAACCATACCAATCCAGATCGTCAGCACTATAGGCTTTACTGTCATGGGGTCTTTGTCACAACTACCCAGCTCTGCAGCTGTAATGCATTCTACGGGCACAGCTATGTTACAAAAAGATGTTTTACTTGTAAAACTAATAGCTTTTGGAAGAGGGGAGCATATTATTCTTTAGCTAGAACGCAGCTTGTCAGTCCCTGGTATAACACTTGAGGGATGGAGACACAAGTTATCTCTGACAAGAGCACCGCAAGGGATCTAAAAACAGGATTGAAAGCATATAGCAGAGGCAGCTAGGACCAGATTTTTCCCATTCATTACAATGAGGGGAAGGCCCCCACATCTTGCCAAGAGACTAGGAAACTATTGTCTGGGAAACTAAATTCAGGGGATGATGGAATCCCTTCCCTCCTGTCATTATTCTCCAGGCTTCTAGCAGATCTGAGAGGGTCTATACCCGGCTACAGTGAGTGGGACCGGGATAGGTGCCTCTAGCTCTTTTACATACTTTCAATCCATTATCCTCTATCAGACCCACTGCTCATAACTTTCTGATGGCTAGTGCCTTCAACTCCTATACTTTTCTGGTGTGCCTTCTGTTTGAGTTAGACATTTTAGATATTAGACATTTCTTTTCTTTTAAATTTAGACATGAAAGACATTTTAGACATTCACATACCAATTACCATGATCAGTTCATTCCCAAGACTATCTAAAAAAGTGACTAAATACAAAAGGGCTATAGTTATGAAGGGACACTTTGTGGGAAAAGATGAAAAGTCTTCTTTTTATCTTACACAGATGTGGAATCCTCAGGTTTACAACTTCAGCCAAGGTCAAGAGCAAATATAGAACCATTACAGTTCATTACTTTTTTTTTAAGTTACAAACTGTCCTAGGCCTTCTGACACTTCCACACACTGTTCAATCACTGTCCAGCACAGACGCTGGCTTTTGGCTTCCAAACTGAATGGCAGGCGGCCGATCAGGTCCTCCAATGTCTCACTCTATAAACGATGTCTGCACCTAGACCAGATCTTTAGAATGCATGATTCTAAATAAATAAATAGCGGTATTTTAACAGTTTCATTTATTTTTCTTTCTTTTTTTCTTTTTATTTTCTTTAATTTAAAAAGCTAAGAAAACAACAATGAAGACAAAATCAAAACAACACAAAAACAATATATGACTGCAAAACAAAATGACAGGCATTAGCAATGGCTGCTGTATTGCATACTGTTCTCGTCAACGAAGTTGCTCAGCCCACCAGACATAAGAATGGTTTTTAACAGGCAGTCGTGATTTCATGATTTATAGAAATTGCTTTTATAGTTCTAAGTTTTAAAATTTTAAGAAAGCTATAGAAATAGCCTTTTAGTTCTACTTTTTGGTTCTATCATTTTAAAATGATGATGATATTTTAACCAGGGAAGATAAACTGGTCAGTGGATATCTTTGACATATGAACTCTGTTGTCCTCTCATTAAAACCTCAGCAGTCAGTACAGCATCAGTAGTAAAATTCAGAGAAACATAAAATGTCTGGAAGTTATATTGGGTACGACACATTTTGGCCTGGGGATTGCTTCTCCATTGCACTTCATACATGCAAATTGATAGAGCATTCTTTTTTGAGATAGAAATAAATAAATTAGGTTGACGTTATCAGCAGTCAAAAAGTCAAACACTCTTCAGACAGATCATTCAGACAGATCATTTGTACAAGGAACCCAAAATCTACTGATCATGTAATAATGACATGGATGTCCCAAATACCAGGAGATAACATTGTCCATAAAAAAAAAAGAAAGAAAAACAGGAACAAAAGAACGAAGCAGTTATAGAGTCATCTAGATCTTCTGTCTCCTACCCAAAAAAGAAGGGATGCTTCATCTTTCAAAGCAAAATTAAACAAAAATATTCTAGTACACCTTCTGCTAGTGAAAGTAACAGATAGTTTGCTTAAAACAACAGCACTGAGCTAGGGGCCTGCGGGTGGATAGAGTGCTTACCTAGCATGTGCAAGGCCCTGAGTTTGATTCCTAGGATGAAAGAGAGGGAGAGAGGGAGGGAAAGAGGGAGAGAGAGGGAGGGAAAAAGGGAGGGGGCAGGGAGGGACAGGGAGAGAGGGGAAAAGAGAGGGGGTGGAAGAAAGAAAAAGAAACTAGACTTAATCTGGGATAAAAGTAAGTAAAATTTTTATCGCAAGATTGTAAAAATAACCCTTAGCACTCAGAGCCAATCTGAGTTCCAGCAACTCAGTGCAGTTGCAAATCTCAGTGCAGTGCAATTGGTGCCAAGAGTTGAAGATACCACAGCAATTCTTTTTGAGCTTCCCATGGGAACAGTGTCTGGGAGATTCAGATAAAGTGGAGCTTTAAAAAATAATTCTATTTGTAAAATTTTGCAAGGGATTCATCTCTCAGAAATATGTTCTCAATTAAGGATATTGCAAATATTTGAAGAAAAATGTGAAGTTTCAATTGGTCTGTTTATAATTCTCACTGGTGAAAAATAATAGCTATGCCGCATAATACCATGTTTGCAAAGATGATACGTCTATGCTGATATTTGTATTTTAATTAAGAAGTCTTCAACTTACAAAACAGGGGCTAAAGGTTTTGTTTATCTTAGAAACTACAACGAGAGAGAGAGAGAGGTCTACCTCTGAGTAGGCTTTAGAGTCCTTTCGCAAAATGGCAGTGGGATAATTGTTTTTGCTTCTTCACATTTCAGTGACCTTAGTGTGCTTTTCTTTAAAGTAGTTTATGTACCATACAGACCTTATTTGAATGCCAAGAGTGTTTTAGAAACTATTCTAAGCATTGGAAATATAGTGACTAAGAAAACAGAAGAAGCTTCTGCCGTCACCTTTGGAAACTGCGTCTGTGTTCTTCTCATTGTGATAGCCCTCAAAGCATCGTATTCACACTTCATACACTCAGACACTTCGCACACATACAAGAGATGCCTAAGAAATGTTTGCTCAGTTGAATTGAATTTTTATTAGAATTTAATTTCCAAGTTAAGTAATGTAGAAATGTCACACATGAATGGAACTTCGGATGCAATTTTTATGTCAACCAAATATAAATTGATTTAAACTCATTATTTTTGATATGCACACATACACAAACACTGAGGCTAATGCTGGTTAGAAGAAGTCAGCCAAATTAATGTTTGTTAATTACTAAAATATTACCTACTGATAACTGCTATAGTATTAATACCTTTCCACTATTTCCATTTGAGTCATTACAATTAAAATTCCTTCTATATTTACCTGTAGATATTTGAATTCTTCCTTTTAAAGATATAGGTTTCCATTTAATGCAGTTTTACAAGACATTTTTTCAAATAAATCTGCCTCACAAAAAGTTTTTTGCTTTTACACCAATATCAACAGGTCCCTCCCTAAATCAGCCGAAATCTCTCAAGCTGGGGATAATTCTACAATCAGGACTGTCTGTTTCTTCAAAACATCTAGAACCACATCCGAAATAGAACAAACACTCAACCAATGATTTTTATGGTTTTTTTCAGACAAGCTATGTAGCTCAGGTTACCCTCAACTCTTGGTGATCCTCTTGTCTCACCCTCCCCTGAGCTGGGATTATAGGCATGTGCTACCATGTCTGACTCCAACCAATGATTTTTAAAATGAAGCAAATATATTGCTTTTGACTAGGAAGCCTGTGACCACATAATACAGCAAGAGATTACTATTGAGTTTTTTCTTTAGAATGTGACTTCATGATAGAGTCATGTCAACAAGATAGTGAGAAGATCCCCCACAAAGAACAATACTTAGATAATCATTAGTAAACTAAGCTAGCCATTTTGCATACATCATCCTGCTCCCCACACTAGCACTGCTCGGCACAGAGGGGACCCCCAGATGCACAAGCTCCTCTCACAGGAAAGAGAACGGTGAGGGGAGAGTCCACTCCCCCACCCTTTTGGAGGACTACCTGGGCGACCTCTTTGAGTTTCCCCCATCCAGATCCCTGGGAAACTAGCACAATTGAGGCCTCTAGGGACGACGAGGAACAAAGAAAGATTTGTGGCTACCGGTATCAGCCATGCAGTGTCCTGTTCCTATGGTCTATTCTGCACAAGAATTCTGCAGCATTCTCAGCTAAAGAGTTCAAATCCCCACAGCTTTTGCTAAAGAACATCCTCCAGTGTTTGCCGCTACAGCCTGGAGAAGCTTGCTCCATAGAGGACCTCAGTGGCTGAAACCAACATCAAGCACAGAGACACCAAGCAGTCACTTCCTGACTGCAGTTGCCTGCACCCCACCTGATGAATGCCACCAGCCCAGCTCTGGAAGCTGTGTGCCCAAACAGCTGGCCCCATCGCCCATGGCCAGCCTCCACCACCGTACTCACCTCTGCAGCCACAGGCATGCACACAGAAAGTTCTGGTCCCTACAGCCATGTGCTTTTTACTTAAAATCTATTTTATCTGATACAAATACTGCTGTCCTTTGATTTCCAGATCCATGGAGTATCTTTTCTATGCCCTGGGAAAATTTATAGTTTCAAGTCTTAAGACTTAGTCTTTAATCTGTTACAAATTACTTTTGTCTTTTTTTTTTGCAATGTCTTCTATATTTTTATTATATGAATACATGTTTGCAGTACATAATGATCACCCTCCTCATGGGGACTTGGTGCATGTACACACCATGTCTTAATTCCTTCTACTTTCCCTTCCTTACCATCCCCCTCTCCCTGTCTTGTTCTCCTTCCCACTTGCAAAAATCTACCTCCATTTCCTATTATCTAACTTCTATTTTGATTTTTAACTTACTTATAGTTTGAGTTTTTCATGTAGTATTTAAGTTTGGCTATCTGATTCTTTCAGTTAACATTATTCTCTCTAGGTGCCTCCATTTTTCCCTCAAAGGACTCAAATTTATCCTTCTTGATAGCAGAGTAGTACTCCATTATGTATAAGAACCACATTTTCTTTATCCCTCCACCTGTTGGCAAAAATGTAGGCCACTTCCAAGGTTCAACTATTATAAATTGTGCTGTTATAAACATGGATATGCATGTAGCACTACGATGTCTTTTAGTTCAATAAATTTTATCAGATGCTCTCACTCTTTTATTCTTCTTTTTCTATTGCTCTTTCAGAAAGATATCTAGAAAAGGAATAGATCAAATGGAATTTTTACTTTCAAATTTTTGAGGAATCTTCATTCTGATTTCCATAGCAGTTGTGCTACTTTATGTTCTCACAATGTAGAGGGTTCCTTTTCCCCTTCAACCCTGCCAGGATTTGCTGCCATTTATCTATTTACTTTTGTTTTGTTCATTCCTTTACTCATTGTTTCATAGTTTTCAGTGTATAGATCTGCCACCTCTGAAACATGTTATTGTTTTTGATGCTTTTATAAATGAAACTGTTTTCTTGATTTCTTTGCCAGAGAGTTTTCTGATGCATATAGAAAGCCTACTGAAACGTGTTCTGCAACTTTACAGCACTCATTCATTAATTCTAACAGTTTTGAGGGGGAGGATTTAGGAGAAACATATATATATATTCATGTTATCTGTAAAGAGAAACCATTTACTCTTTGTTTCCTGATCTAAACACCTTTTATTTCTCTTTGTCTAATTGTATATACTATGTACTACATTGAACTGATGCAGGAGGTGTAGGCATCTTTGCTTTATTCCTGACCTAAGAAGAAAAGTTTATAGTTTACACCACTCAGTGGAATGTTAGCTGAAATGTTTGTCGTTCATGACCTTTATTGTGTTGAGATGCTTTATTCCTGTGCCTAATTTTTTGAGATATTTTAACATGAAAGGATGCTGAATTTTGTCACGTTTTATCTGCATCTCTTGAGATGCATTTTTATCCTGCATTTGTTAAAATAATGTGCCACAATACTTTATTTAGACATGTTGAAACATCCTTGCATCCAAAAAATAAATTACATTTGAACATGGTGAATGGTCTTTTCAATGTGTTTGTTGATTGGTGGAAATCTGTTGAGTATTAATGCATGAATATTCATCAGTTATACTGGCTGTATTGGTCAGCTTTTCCACCCCTGAGACACAATAAACTACACATACAATTTAGAGAAGGAGAGGCTTAATTGAATTCACAATTTGGTGGGCAGTGTTCAGTCCACAGTTGACTGGCTCCAAAGCAACAACTTCATGACACAAAGACATAGTGTAACAAAGCTGTTTGGTTCATGGCAGTCTGGAGGCAAGATTACAATAACTAAAATCACCAAACACTAGAAATAAGAATAAAACCTTTTCACAGCTGTAATACCAGTGACTCAGGTTATCCACACTGCTCCCTCTTCAATGATACACTGTCTGGTTTTGGTTAGCCGCACAATTTATTCCTGTAGTTGAGACAATTACCCGTCCAAAGCCTTGAGGACTGTTTGTCCCTGCTTACTCATATTCTGACTTTGAATTCGGGATATGCCACCCCTGTATGCCTTTGTGGATCCAATTATATGGATCAATTTGCAGGGTAAATATCATAGACTTTTGTGTCTTCGCTTCACGGATTTTTCTTGCCTTTCTATGGCCACAGACTGCTACCCCAGGCGCTGATTGATGTTTCCTATTTCAGCTTTGCTTTTTCTCTCTGGAAGTTTCTGGCAATCACACCATTGCCACACTGTTTCCTGATTTGCACAGAACTGGTTTCACTTCCTTCTTCCCTTCTCAGCTAGGCATTACTGGGTGCCACCTTCCTCCACGGGAAACTCTATTGTATGTGGGAAAATTAAATGGCTGCTTATTGTTAAAATTTCCTGTGTTTTGAGCAATCATTACTTTCCCCAGTCTCATGCCACCCACAAGTTGTGAATGGGAGCAATGGTGCACTGCAATCAAATTTTACTCCATTCTATTTTGGGGGTCTCTAAGTTTCTGGGTTAGAGTCGTGTATCTTTGCCTTGTGCAGTTAGGGGATAATTTGACCACAGGTTTGTTCAACATATCAGATTGTCACAGAGGACCAACTTGCTCCTTCCCTCAGCCTGGGACTTTCCCTAGATGTCATAGGTACTGGGTCAGGGTGGGGAAGTATCATGATCCAGGTGTAGACTAGTTTCCTCTCTCCTACCCTCTAAACTATGCATTTTTGTCCAGATTTGTTCTCTTCTCCTTTATCGGCCCATATTAGACTTTATATTTTACCCTCACTTCAGATTAACTGCTTTTTGTCAGCACCAAATTGGAAGTATTCACCATCACCTATTTGAATATGATGAATTTCCTCCTATTGATTGGTTTCTATTGTATGCCAATATATGCTTCATTTTTGTGCCATCAACAATGCTAAGGTTTATTTCTGGAGAACTTTGTGCTGAGCTACTTGCACTGTACCCTTCTTAAGCATAGGGTGCCTAACTTCCAAGTCCCCGAAGACTGACACAGATTTATCCAGCATAACAATAAGTGGTCCAGCTCTTTATGTGCAGGCTTTCTTTTACCTTCTCTGTCAAATTTCTGTCAATCCTCTACTACTTTCCAAATGTTCCTTCTTCATGATCAACCTACACTTGTCTTTAACTCTATCCTTAAACCTGAATTCAGTCCTGCCAACCACATACCTGTACCACCATCCGCCTTTCAACCCTTGGACCCTTCTCTATTTCTGCCATTAGAGATACGTCCTTCTCTTCCAGCTGCTTCTTCCTCACCACCATTATAGGCCTCCTCCGCCCTCCCTTTTCTCTGGTCTTCGTATCTCCAATCATAATGCTTCCTCTCATTCCACCTGTTCATCTTTCCACCATCTTTCCACACCTGCCTGCTCTTCTACACACCAGTGTCCTTTAAACCAAAACCTCAAATGGCTCTTGCCCTTCCTCTCCAGAAGGTGCAGGGGCAGAGGGCATCACCCACATTCATGATCCCTTTTCCCTTTGTTGACTTTTCCAAATTAAAAATACCTAGATTTTGGCCACTTTTGGGCTCCAGTTCAGCCTCCAATCTCTCTCCCACCAGGTGACTCCCTTTCAGTCTCTCTCTGCCTGGGTACTCCTTTCTGCCTCCTAACACCTATGCTATTAAAATAACAAAAACATTACAAGAAATCTCTGTTGTAATTCATTTATAAATGTTGTGCCCCTTAGAGAGATAATTGCCTTATATAGCTTATCGGTTTGCCTATTAATCTTTTTGTAATAACCTTGGACAGAGGAAACTGGTGGACAAGACTCCCTCCATGGCTAAAACATTAGCTGCTTAAATCATTTTACTTCAGTTTCCTGCATGATGAGTGCCTTCTCCAGTTTTTCCAAGGTCCCCAGCCCCAACATTAGGGAAAATACTACTGTTTGTTAGTAAAGTATACAACTTTTTAAAAATAATTTACATAAAATCACATTTGTCTTCCCCATGGCAGCTATAACGGACCAAACTCCAAGTCCAGGCCAATAAATGCAAGGGAAAAAGCTAAAATAAAACAGAATATCAGTGCTTGCAAAAAGACAAATATTTAAAAATAGAGGAGAGGTCTAAACCTCCATGCTGAATTCCAACTGGACTGTAAACCCAAGATGGTATAAAATATAAGTCAAACTCTAAGGTCAAGTATCAGCTGAAAAGTCGTTCTCAGGATACACATACTCTACAGCGGGTGCTGGCCAATAACAAGCTAAGATTTATTCCTGTATCAGCATACTAAAATAGAAAAGAGATGTGTATGTATACGTTCCAGCTCCACACAAGGAACTACAAATATACACCAAAAATGAATGAAAGAATGAATGAATAAGATTAAGAGATAGGGGCAGGGGAAGGGGATCAAAAAAGGAATTAAGATCTATTGTGTACCACTTCTCAGATGAAGAAATACAAATGGCAAAAAACACATGAAAAAATGTTCAATCATTAGCCATTCAAGAAATGCAAATTGAAAGTGTTCTTTTTTTTTTTTTTTTTTTGCGGTACTGGGGATCGAACTCAGGACCCTGTGCTTGCTAGGCAAGCACTTATTCCACTGAGCTATATCCCCAGCCCCAAGAAATGCAAACTGAAAGAACACTGAGATTCCATCTCATCCCAGAAACAATGGTTATCATCAAGAAATCAACCAATAACAAATGCTAGAGAGACTATGGGGGAAAATAAACTCTTCTTCACTGTTGGTGGGAGTGTAGACTAGTCCAACCATTGTGGAGATCAGTCTGGAGATTCCTTAGTAAACTAGAATTAGAGGCGCGGAATGGAAGTTTAAGCACGCGGGAAGGTCTGGGTCCGGCATTTGAACTTTTCCACGGATCCCCGGAATCCAGGGAAGTGTAGTCCAGGAACCCAGGACCGCTCAGGCAGCTCAGGGGCTGGCAGGAAAGGGCAGGGGCCCAGGGCTCCCGCTGGACTCGACGGCGACCGGGAAGACAAAAGAATGGAGACATATGAACCAGAAAAGCCATAAACAATACAGAAAAGATCCGGGGAAGATGGCGACCAGGTGAGCAGCAAGGGAGCGAACCTCCTTAATAAACACCACCAGCTCGAGACAGACTTGGCGAGCGTGAATGCCGGGACCTCGGCTGGGAAGTTTAAACTGGGCGTATTTCTCTGAGATGCCGGGGGAGATGTGGTAGGGCGGAC
>PVLD010036389.1:0-11005 GCA_004027595.1 Dinomys branickii
TAAAGCCAGGGCCACGTGGATGATGCCAAGGTCTGCTGTCACCCGGAGCAGTAGCCAAACTTTTCTCTCTCTTGGCCATAGGGGTCGAGTGCCTGGATCGCTGGGCACACTGAATCCCATGCTGAGGAACACATTCGCTATGCTGCCTCCATTCTGGAACCTGGTGCCGCCGCTGCCATTCTGGAACATGGCACTCTTTGGCTTCCTTCTTAAGGCAAGGTCTTTCACCTTTGCAGTTTTGAGACTGCAAAAGTTGGAGACTTGCTTCCTGTAATGCCCGTTGGCCATCTTTTCCATTTTCTTGTTCCTTCTCGGCAATAGAGATCTCCTCAGCCTTATCTTTGCAATCCACAGTTTTACTGGAGCTTCCTTTCTGGCCAAGCTCACATTTTAAATCATCCTGCTGGGCTCTTTGCTCTTGATTGTCAATATAAATCTGGCTAAAAGCCCCAACAATAGCCATGCCATTGCCCCAACATTCGACTGCCTTGAAATTTCTTTTGCCAGATTAATCAATTCACTGCTGCCCTTAATCTCAGCCTTAGGCATAGTCTCTGGACACAAGCAAAATGCAGACAAACTTTCCGCCAAATCATAACATACACCATCTGTAGTCCAACAACCAATGAAGCCCTTCTTCCCAAGAGAAACCTCCTGAACCTGGTCCTTACTGGCCGGATTTCTACCAGCCTTCTTGTCTTCCGAGCTCTGACAAGACATCTCCAAACCTTTCCAAACTCTTCCCACAAGCAATTTCCAAAGGCTCTTGAACCACATGCTCAGGTACAGTAACAGCAACAACCCCACTCCACTGGTACCAAATTTTGTCTTGGTTATTTTCCTCTCGTTGCTGAGACAAAATCCCCAACACCAAAAATGAGGAAAGGTTTATTTAGCTTACAGTTTGTGGAGGCTTCAGTCCTTTCTTGGCTGGTTCTGAGGCAGAATGGCACATGGCAGAGGGCAAACTGTTCACGGCAGCAGAGCACAGCAAAAACCACAAGCAAAAGGGAAGAATGGCTGTAAGCAGCCTTCTTTTCTCCCCTACATTGTAAACAACCTACCCCCACCCAGGGGGCATGTAGCTCTCACACAATCTCCATGCCTTCCACTCCCACAGGCTCAGGATGTTTACAAAGCAAGCACTCTGGCTTCCTCCTGAGTCACTCAGCTTAAACCTCTAGATTCTCCAAGTTGACACAATGTATCAACCATAACAGAGATTAACAGAATTTTACTGAAGACGTACAGATAGTAAATAACTACATGAAAAACTGTTCAACATCTTTAGTCATTAAGGAAATGCAAATAAGCCACAAAAAGATAACACTACAGAATGGCTAGAATTTAAATAACTGATCATACCAACTATTTGCAAGGAGGTGGAACAACTAGTACTGTCTTACATTGCTGGTGAAAATTTAAATGACACAACTACTGTGGAAGACAGATGCAAGTTAAACTTACATCTACCATATGATCCCATTATGCCACTCCTAAATATGTGCCCAAAAGAAGCCAAAATATATGTCCATGTAAGAAGGGGCACACCAGTGTTCATTACAACATTATTTGTAACAGCCCAAACCTGGAAACAACCTAAATGCCTTTCAACATGTAAATGGATAAACATGCTCATACACAAAATAGAATACTATTCAGTAACAAATGGAATGAACTATTAATACATGTGTCAATATTGATGAATTTCAAAATAATCATCCTGAATGAGAAAAGCTAGGCAAAAAAGTACATTCTGTTTTATTCTATGTATCATGACATTCTTGGAAGCAGAAACTAATTTATAATAGCAGGATGAGTGTTGCCTGAAGGATGAAGTGTAAGGGAGCCCAGGAAAACTGAGGGGGTTATGGAAATGTGATTGTGGTGTTGGTTCCATGGGTTTCTACGTGTCAAAAGTAAAAATCATACATTTTTAAATATTGTAATTTTTTTGCACTTCAACTATAATTCTTGTTTTAAGGTTACACAATTTCCCTTTTACTTTTAGGGTCAGCTCACATTCCTAAAATTAGTAAGATTTCTGCTCGGAAATTATCAATTTCATTACCCTCTAAGCAGTATGTACAGAATAATGCAACAAAACAAAAGGTAGAAAGTTGTATATTTCATATATTTTGTATTATTAGTTTATCTAATTAACTTTTATTTCTATGAGATAGCCCCTTCACTAGTTTGATACTTGTTAGACATAATGGGATCCCACACAGGTCTTAACTCTCCCTGGGAAAGAAGGTGTTGAAACCAACTTCATGCTAAGTGTACCATGTAGTTCAGCAGAAATGAACTTAAACATATGATGGTAACAGCTAACATTCTTGTGGGCCAGATCCTATACTAAACTGGAAAGAGGAGAAAAGGGAAAATGTAGGTGATGTAGGATACAAAGATGAAAAAGACATAGTCACTATCTAAAGTTCAGGCAGGCCCAAACAAAGTCCTACAGGTCAAATGAGAGAAAAGTTTTGATTTGCACAAAATGCTGTGGGAATACAGACCTAGAGACTAATCCTGCCTAGAGAGGTCTAAAGGGGCTTTCTTAAAGAAAACGTGTAATTGAATAATTCAGTCTTAAAATGTAAAAGAAGTTTCCAGGTGAATGGATTGTGAATACACTGGGGCAATACTGCAGAAGGGTGAAAGTGTAAATGACAGCATGACACTGTGAGCAGGGACAGCCAGATAAGTCACAGGAGATGACAATGAAAGTGGAGGTTGAAACAGGAACCTTGTATGCCTTGCTAAAGTGTCTCCTCCATAACAGCAAGCCGCTGAGGGCTTTCAGTAGGGATGTTGAAAGAAAAAGAATGGTTTTGGATTTGAAAGAGATAATCTTGTTGCAGCCATGTGAGATAGATGGTAGAGAAAAAAAAACATTAGAAGACAATTTCAAGTCTGCTGGGATAGTCCAGATAAAACATAAGAATTCAAACTAAGGCGGTGGCAATTAGAGTAAGGGACCACAGACTCAAGATATTTCAGAGTTAGACTGTATCTTTTTATTTTTATTGGTACTATACATGTGTGCAGCACATAATAATTACATTCATGCTGGAGAGTTGATACATGTACATAACACTTCTTATTTTTTCATCCCCTTCCTCTCCCCTCTTTCCTCCTTCACAAAAGATCTATCTCCCTGTTTTCTATTATCTTTTATTTTGTTCTTTATTTATGTTTTTGATTTCCTATATAAGAAAAACCATGTGATATTTAAATTTGTGTATCCAATTTATTTCACTTGACATTATGGTCTCAGGGTGCATGCATTTTCCTACAATATATGATACTCACTACCTAAGGGAGGAAAAGTTTAATTTGGTTCCTGGTTTAGAGGGATTCTGTCTATTTTGGCCAACTCCTAGGCAGAAGCACCATGGCAGAAGGATATGGCAGAGAAAAGCTATTTAATTCATGGCTGCCAGGGAGCACAGCAGGGCGGCAGTGTCAGAGAGGAACTGGGGAGGGACCACATAGTATGCAAGGCTGTGCCTCCGTGGCCCACCCACACAGACCCAGGTGTGTGCTTTACTAATTTGTAGGCATTTCTTAATCCAATGAAGTTTACAAATCAGGATCAAGAGTTAAATGATGATGCTGTTTCAGTTTTTACATACAGGTTTCAATGAATGAGGTAACTTCTTTTCTGGACACCCATAGTGCTCAGACTTACTTCTCAGAACTCATTATACTTTGTCATATTTGTCTATTGTACAGGATGATAAGCTTCTTAAGGTCAGAAATTATGTATCTTATTTCAGTTCCAGACAGTGTGCCTAGTAAGCATTAGATTGGGTTGGCTTGGTCATATCTGAAATAAGTGGAATAATTCTAAGCTTTTTAGAACGGACCACTGGGTGTTTTGCCATGCTTTTAAACAAAATAAGAAATAAAGGAGAAGAAGCAAGTTTGGAAAAATGATGTACACAAGCCTTGGTATGGAATGAGTTAGGTTTAGGTACCTGTAAGGGGTATCAAGGAGGTTGATAATATGAATTAACATTGAGACTCATGCGTAGGACAGAGGCAGGGTTTGGGGAATGGTACTGTATTAATTGATTGCTCTAGAATAGGCAAAAGTCTCTTCTTAGAAGCCTAATTACTAATGCATATTTTTCTTTTGAATACTACTCATACAGAAAGATAAAGAAAGAATGAAAACACCAGATCCCTTTAAAAATATAGGTAAGAAAATAAACAATATTCTTGTTCTGCTATGTTTCAGTAATGTGTAGTTTTTTCATAAGGTTTTTGAAATTGCACTTTTTCCTAATTATACAATCCATACTTGTTTTGGTACTGGAAAATGAAAAATTTTTCATAATTATAAATGTTATTGTCTTACCATTTTTTAGTAATTGTGGGGTGAATAGCCCTCTGGGACTTACAAGGTGTGTGGATGTTAGAATCTGTGCTGTGGTTTCTTATCCTGATACACAAAGTTCCTAACATACTATACTATGCTTTAGGAGTTCCAGTACAGAAAATTCTACCCAAGTAGATCTTCACCCTCTACTACCATCCTTTCTCCCAAACATATAACTGCATCCTGTTTTCCATATCTCCAGGGCTAAGTCTCTGCTAGTTTTTGTCATTGTTGTTGTTGTTGTTGTTGTTTTTCTGTACTGGAGATTGAACCCAGGGCCTTTACACTGAACTATATCCCTAGTCCTTTTCTTTTTTCATTTTGAGACAAGGTTTTTCTAAATTTCCCAGACTAGCCTCAAACTTGCAATCCTCCTGCCTCAGCCTCCTCCAAGTATGCTAGGATTACAGGAGTCCTCCACCACACTTAGCTGTCTCCCCAAAAGGTTCTCATGTGTATTCTGCACTTATACACATATACACATCTAGGACATCTCTACCCAGGTGGCCGTCAAGCCCCTCAAATCTAATATTCACAAAACCAAATGTATCAACTTCCAATAAACCCAAACCCTGCTCTGTTCCTCCTATTTTTGTTCAGGCACAAAACCTGACTCATCTTTGGCTTTTTCCTATTGCTCATATTCCATATCCCATATTTTCCCATTCTAATCTACTCCTTAAATTTTCATAACTTTCCTTTCCTATGTGTGTTACTCCTGCCCTAACTACTGCAATAATTTGTCTTCAATCTCTTCTTCCTTTTAAACTATGCTACATGTCATTGTCAATATAATCTTCCTGAAAGACAGATTTGGACACCCACTCCTATACTCGAAAGTCCTCAGAGGTTTCTCCTTGCCTGTTGAATAAAGTGTAAAACAGTCCATTCTGCTGGAGTGGTAAGTGGGTAAGAGGAAATTACCCTGGTCAACGAAGTTCAAACCAAAGATTACGGAGTTGAGGCTTATCCTTGAGGCAGTGGAGAACCAGTGGACATGTACAGGAAAAGAAATTCAAAATGGCATCAAGTCATCTTATCTTGGGACCCACTGCCTTACACTGCAGAAATAAATATATCCTTGACTCTGGTCAAGTCTAGATAATATGATAGCCCAGCAAAGAGAACTATATACCTTTCTCATATTTAACAATACCTCTTGTTTTCCCCAGGAATGAAAAATACCTTCATTAATTTTGAAGTTGTTACTTCCAAAGCAAGTGTCCCTAGAAAACGTCTACTGAATATTCCAGAGCAAGTAACAAAGAAAACTTCTTTCTTACCAGATGCAGACAGAACCAAAAAAGTATGAAATTATGATCAAGATTGGTACAAAAATTCTCATTCATTAAATAACCACTTGTAAAAGCCTTATTCTTTAAAATAAACCATTCTACTATAAGATTTTATGAAAACTGCAGGCTCAGTATCAGTCCTGGGTTACTTGTCTACCGACACCCATGGTTATCAGCTATGTTAGTGTTGCCACATTGAAACTGTGGAGAGTACCAGTAAGAATTTGTAAACTTAGCAAAAGTAAGCCCAAGATTTTAAATTGTGAGATCCTAAATTTGAATATTATAGTTGCCTTGGTTGTGTATGTGTGTGTTGTGTGTTGTGTGTTGTGCATGTATGTTAATGGGGATTAAACCCAGGGAACACTGAGCTACTTCCTCAGCTAATGTTTTAAGTTCTATTTTGAGGCAGAATCTTGCTAAGTTGTTCAGGCTGGCCTCAAACTTGCCGCTGTCCATTCTCAGGCTGTCAAGTAGCTGGGATTACAGGCATGCAGCACCACAACCAGCTTGGCTTGATTCTTCATAGTAATCACCAGAAGCAACTTGAGTGTTCCCACTCAATAGCTCTCAGTTATAGGCTCACTAACTGGTGAGCTACGAGAACTTCAGAGTACCTGCCATGCCCTGCAGAGGAATCATCCAACTGAGTGTTTGTGACTCGCTTCTCCTTTAGTGCCGATGGCATGCAGAGACAGCCATATTGTCTCACTGTCCCCTTTGTCACCAGTGTTCAGCCATCTAATGTTGGAAATTGAGTAGCAGATGTTCACAGTGCAGCCTCTGGTCACAGCATAGATTGCTTCTGAAGCTGCTACCCTGTTGCTATTATAGGAATCATACCCACATCACATTCTTAGCTCTGTTACCACTGTTTTAACTGCTTCCAGTACTCTAAAAAATAACATGGCTTAAGAGAGATTTACTTCATTGTGGAGGAAATTTACCGAAGTCTTCCCAAATGAATTCTATATAACTAAAGTAGAAAGTAGCATCATTTGCTATATCCTATGTTAAAAGCATAATAAGTAACAGACACCTTCGTGTGTAAAGGCTAAAATGTCACGTCAGTGCTATATGCTTCTCTGTATAAATGAACATTTATGAAATACCTGATGTGCACAGTCCACTATGCTACTAGAGCAACATTCATAATCACTGTACTCATTGTCCAAAGAAAGGAACTTAACTACCCTGAGATAGATTAGCAGTTGCACACTAGGAGTTAATTCATTTTTTGTTAGCTTCAATATAGAGACAGAAAAAAATGTCCCCATACTATAACATGGATGGTAAACTTAATACTATCTACTTTACCCTAAAAATGTCAATAAAATTTTAGACCACCAGTTTTAAAAAGAGACTATGAAATACGTTGGGCAATATGAGTACAGTAAGTGATCATAAATATCTCATTTGTTTTGAGAACTAGCACGAATGCTTCGGTCACAGGAGAATATGATACTAGTTTTCAACGTTCTTCTTCCCTCCCATTAGTGGTAGGAAATGTACTTCTGGTGGCTTCTTTCAGCTCTCACATCTGGAAAAGTGTAAAGTACTTTATGGGACTTATCTCCCTATATAGTTACTGAAAGAAGTAGAGAATTTAGCTACATAGAAAAATTATATTCCATGTATGGAAGGACCCTGATTTCTGCCTCCCAGATCTCTAAAAACATTTTCCCTAGTTAGGTGTTCAACTGATTGCCTGCCATGCCTATCAGGGCAGTACATAGTTACTTTACAATGTCAACGAACTCTATTTACCTTTGAATTCTTCCAATAATATATGTAATATAAACCAAATAAAATATGGATATTTTTGCAAATAGACTTTTGAAATAAGTTCTTAAATCATTTTCTTAAATTTCTCAATCAATGTTAAAAATAGCCAATGTTCAAATCCTCTAAAAATATCTTTGAGGGGATGTTTGTATCATTGTTTTTATTATTCTTATATCATATATAGGTGATTTATGCTGATTTAAATGGAAAGAAGACCAAGAAATCAAGCTACAGTCATGAGTCAGGTAAACATTAACAATTGTTATGAAGTGAATCTTGAAATCTACAAATTCATTCACTCAACTAACAGAGTCAGTTCACTAAACTTTTATTTCAGTTGATTCAATGTGACTACAAGCCAGGCACTGTGGTAATTATTGAACATACAAAGTAGCAAAATCCATGGTCCCTACCCTTGGATTTTACATTTTAGTGGGAAACATTCATGTCAGTAATCAACCCAATAGGATAATTATATAATGGAGATATGTATAAAATCTATTGGAAGGATAGGGAAATGTTCACAGAAGAAGCCACGATTAGCTGAGACATGAAGGATGAGAAAGACTATTCCAGACAGACAAATGCAACACCATAGAAAAAATCTTCCAGGGAAAAGGAATACATTTACCAAGATACAGACATAAGAGCATGGTGTGTTTTGTGGAAATTAAAATTATTTCTGAATCGCTTTAGCCAAAAGTTCAAAGCAGAGAATTGCAGAAGACGAATCTTGACTGATAATTACTTCCTTATGGATTGGATTGTTAAGATTCTGGTACGCTGTGCCAAGCATTTACCTTTTATCCTGTTATCAAAGGAAAACTATTGAAGAATATCAGAATTTGACTTTGCAAAAGAGGAAAAATGGAATTAAAAATATATAGACTGGATTCAAAGAGGTTATAAAATAATAACAATTTTATTAGGTTATAGCCCGTAAATCTTTACCATATTGAAGTCAAGGTTTTCTTTGTGGCCAAATATGTGATTGATACTTGAAAGTATTCCATGGACATGCCAAGAATATCTGTTCTTTATCTGAAAGATGTAACTCTATAAATGAATATTAAATTATTAAATTATGTTCAATTATTGTATTCGATGCCTTTACTGACATTCAAGTATTAGATTATCTTTTCTTACTGTCTACTAGATATTTCCATCCATCAGACAGGTGTATTGATATTCTCCACTATAATTGCATTTATATTAAATTCCCACTGCATTTCTTTTTTTTTTGTAATTTTATTTTAAAGACAAAAGAATGGAGACATATGAACCAGAAAAGCCATAAACAATACAGAAACTACAAAGTTATACAGAATATTGTAGCAATTAACACTGGATGTTATATTACATAGTTATCTTCATATTAGTTAACACAAAAACATTAAAGGAAATACCAAATTATAGAGAAGATAGTAGGGAATTTGCACTGGATGCTGTATAATATAAAGTTATCTTCACTGCTGTTAATACAAAAACGATTGAGGAAATACAGAATTATAGAAAACATAGAAGGGAATTAGCTCTGGACGCTGTCCTACATAATGTTACCTTCACCTTTGTTACTCAGTTACACAGATGATGGCCCATTTGATCATTCAATTTTTCTCCACCCTCATCTCCGTTGCCCTACCACTCAATCATTCATCTTCCCTTTGATAATAACTGTACTCCTGGGTTTATCTATATCCTTGGACTCTCACCTTGGGAAGAGATATAGCTGCCTCAGAATATACTATAACATACCTCGGTGTATACAAACCACAATGGTTGGAGGTGGGAAAGCACATATGCTCACAGCAGAACGCCTGGCTCCAACCTGCAGTCATGCGATGGGTGGGGATGGGTCCAGTCCATGAGATGCCCTGAGCAGGGCCCTCAGCAGAGCAGCCACCAGGCCCACTGCGGAGCAGCCGTGGGGCCCACTGCAGAGCAGCATCGGGGTCAAAGGTGGGGCAGCCGGGGGCCCACTGCGGTGCAGAAATGAGGCCCACAGCGGCGGAGCCACGGGGTCCACATCAGAGCAGCCACGGGACCCACAGCGTAGCAGCCACGGGGACCATGGCAGTGCAGCCGCGGGGCCCACAGCGGATCACTGCGGGGCCCATGGCGGAGCAGCCGCGGGGCCCATGGTGGCGGAGCCACAGGGCCCATTGAGGAGCAGCTGCAGGGCCCAAGGCGGAACAGCTGTTGGGCTCAAGGCAGCGAAGCCATGGGGCCCACATCGGAGTACTGCAGGGCCCATGGCGGAGCAGCTGCAGGGCCCAAGGCGGAGCATCCGTGGGTCCCACGGCAGAGCAGCCGCAGGACCCATGGCAACGCAGCCGCTGGGCCCAATGCAGAGCCAAAGGCAGAGCAGCCGCGGGACCCACGGTGGATCATCCACGGGGCCCACGGCGGAACAACCGCAGGGCCCACAGCGGCACAGGGTGGGGCCAACTGCGTATCTTCCACGGGGCCCACAGCAGATCAGCCACGGGGCCCACAGCGGAGCAGCCGCATGGCCCAAGGTGGCGCAGCCGTGGGGCCCACTGCGAATCATCCACGGGGCCCACGGCGGAGCAGCCACGGGGCCCACGGTGGAGCAGCCATGGCGGTGCAGCTGCAGGGCCCAGGGGGCACAGCCGTGTGGCCCACGGCAAAGCAGCCATGGTGGAGAAGCCATGGTGGCGCAGCCGCAGGGCCCAAGGCGCTGCAGCCGCGTGGCCCACTGCTGATCATCGGTGGGGCCCACGGCGGAGCAGCCGCGGGGCCCACAGCGGTGCAGCTGCGGGGCCCACAGCGGCGCAGCCGCAGGTCCCACGGCGGAGAAGGCGCTGGGCCCACTGCGGAGCAGCCGCGGGGCCCACAGCCGCAGAGCTGCAGGGCCCAAAGCAGAGCAGCCATGGGACCCAAAGCGGCACAGCCGCGGGGCCCAATGCGCATCATCCACGGGGCTCACAGCGGATAAACCGCGAGGCCCACTGCGGAGCAGCCACGGTACCTGCATCGGAACAGGCGCGGGGCCCATGACGGAGCAGCCGCGGGGCCAACAGCGGCGCAGCCGCGGGACCCACAGCGTAGCTGCCGTGAGGCCCACAGCAGCGGAGCCGCGGTCCCCATATCGGAATAGCCACAGGGCCCACGGTGGCGGAGCCGTGGGGACCATGGTGGAGCAGCCATGGGGCCCATGGCGGCGGAGCCGCGGGGCCCACATCGGAGCAGCCGCTGGGCCCACAGAAGAGCAGCCACGGGGCCCACAGTGGAGCAGCCGCGGGGCCCATTGAGGAGCAGCCGTGGGGCCCACAGCAGCAGAGCCGCAGGGCCCAAAGCAGAGCAGCCGCGGGGCCCACAGCAGCAGAGCCGCAGGGCCCAAAGCAGAGCAGCTGCGGGGCCAACAGCAGCGCAGCCACAGGGCCCAATGAGGATCATCCGCGGGGCCCACAGCGGAGCAGCCGCGGTGCCCACATTGGAGCAGGCGTGGGGCCCACAGTGGAGCAGCTGCAGGGCCCAAGGCAGCGCAGCCGCGGGTCGCACGGCATAGCTGCCA
>PVLD010036390.1:0-11001 GCA_004027595.1 Dinomys branickii
ACACAAGATCCAAGCGTACTTGTTTAAAATGACTACCTTGAGATAGACTCTCAATAGCTGTTGTCTTAGTTTCCAGTACCTCTGGGAAGATATATACAAACTGCTCAAGCCAGTGCAATTTTTTTCAGCTGTGCTGGGGATCAAACTCAGGGCCTTGCCATCTTAGGCAAGTGCTCAATCAATGAACTACACTTGCAGCACCAATTTTGCTTTTCTTTTGATACAGCGTCTCCCTGTGTAGTTAAGGTTGTCTTTGAACTCACTTATGTAGCCCAGGCTGGCCTTGTGGTTATTATGCTGCGTAAGTCTCTCCAGTGCTAGGATACAAGCACCACCACACCTGTGACTAACTTGGTGCTTCTTCCAAACTGAACTAAAACATACTGTCAATACTAGTTTACTCTGGTTTTGGAAGAAAATATCCTTTATGCATTTGTGTCTGAAACCTGGTTGTCAATAGAAAGCTTTAGCTAGGCGTGGTGGAGCACACCTGTAATCCCGGCACTCAGGAGGCTGAAGCAGGAGGACCATTGGGAGTCAGACCAGCCTGGGCTCCAAAGTGAGCTCAAGGCCAGCCTGAACGCAGAGTGAGACCCTGCCTCAAAACAAAAAACAAACACAAAGTAGAAAGCTTTAAGTTATACATATCCTACTAAATTAACACTGGACAAATAGGATAAGGCAGGGACAGTTAATTCTTTCCTTTAATGGAGGAGCTTGCCTTGTCCTCAGGTGGATTAGTCCAACTGGCAGTGCTCAGAGCTGGACACAGGTGACTCGGCAGGGAGTCACAGGGCATGGATGGGCCACTCTGGAGGTGAGTGCACTCACTCACCGGGTCCTCCAGGGTGGCATCTAAGGTAGGGGGAAGGTGAGGCCACTTGCAGAAATGCGGGAAGAGGCTTCAGTTTCTCTAAGTCCTAGGGGTAAAAGTGAAGGCTGCCTGCCCTCCTTGGCACAGTGCCAGCCCCTGGGGCCCGTGCCCTCTCAGCAAGAGGCTTTCCACTTCCACCGAGGAGAGTGCCCAGGGTTGCTTTCGAGCTTGAAGCTGGATGGGTCAGGTGAACTCACCTGTCCCAGCCTGGCAGCCGGGAACCAGAAGGACCCGAGTGGGCGGGAGGCACGAAGAGCCATCACATGTCCCACCTGCAGCCGGCAGGTCTCAACACCCCTGCCAGTGCATCCTCTACCCCATGCCAACACCCCACGACCCCGCCACTAACCATGCTGGGGACTTTGTACGGGCCAGCAGCGTCAGAGAAGGAAGGAGCAGAGTAGGCAAAGATCTCCGCCAAGGAGGGAGTCGGCTCTATGCCTTCATATACCTGACCTGGCACGTGTCCGGGAGCTCCACTGCGTGCCCCAACCATGGCCCCACCCACAGAGCGGGGCGGGCAGTGGTGATTGGTGGCTTCAAAAGTTCAACCCCAGCTGAACTCCACTGTCCTGAGAGGACGCCGCTGTATCCAGGTGGGTAAAGCCCTAGCAAAGTCACGCTCCAGGTGAAAAGAGTGAGGACCGTACCCCGGGAAAGCTCCAACCGTCCCGCTGTTCCTCTCTCCCAAGATGGTAAACTCTTAGGAGGAGGGCCCCGCCCTCGGATCTGGCCTAGTTGCGGGAGCAGGTGTAGGCGTGGGTGCAGGTGCGTGCAGCTGAGGCACCCAGAGAAGACGGCTTCCTGGTCTAGGGCTTAAACGATCACCCCGGGGCTTTACGCCTGCATTCTCACAGTTTGGTTGTCTTTCTTCATGTGTCTTCCTGTCTTCTCTTCCTTACTAGTAGGTGCAATGGATTTTTCAGGGTTTTTTTCATCATAACAGCTGCCATTTTCTTTTCTATTTTAATGTAATACAAGTAGATATTAATAAAATATTTATTTAAAAGCCCTCTTTGTACTTTCTTGAAAAAAATAAAATTTTATAGCAAAATAGAGAATAACCATAGTTAATACACTGTTTGCCCTTGTTGCAGCTAAGAGGCCAATGCAAGACTCTGCACCCAGGAGTTCAGAAGGCAGACGTTTTCCTCATAACCCCGGCCGGCCAAGGAAAACTGAGATTTCCAATCATCGGCCCAGAGTCAGTTTGAGTGAAATTTAGCAATGATTTGCAAGTGAGAAGTACAAAGCTGATTACAGGTTATTGCATGACTGGTTACATGGAATGCAAGAATTACGTCTCGCATTGTCAGGGAGGACTGTATCATGTGGGGAAGGAGGGAAGGGTGTGCACATATGCGAGCACACTTAAAAGTGTCCTTGACCCGGCCTGTTTTTCCCCCAACATGATACGGCCCTCATGCAGGCTGGAGTCAAGGCATATTTTCTTAATTAAAGGGAAATCAGTCAGTTTGACCTGTCAAATTGTTGGATAACGGCTGGGACCAGATAGTCAAGCTTTTACCTGAATTTGGTACTAGCTACGGGCCAGGCTGTAGGAGCCTGTGGTCAGAGGCCTCTAACTGATTTCTAACTTTTGCTATAATGTGCCTACAAGCCTACTATTCTGTAAGTGCCCTTGTAACATAATCCTAAATGGATGGCCAAAACCTTCCTCAGAGTATGAGTCAGACAAAAAATCCTTACCAATAAAGAAATATAGGCCAGTTGTGGTGGCGCACGCCTGTAATCCCAGCACTTGGGAGGCTGAGGCAGCAGGATCACTATGAGTTCAAGGCCGGCCTGGACTACAAAGTGAGGCCAAGGCAAGCCTGCACTGCGTAGTGAGACCCTGTCTCAAAAAGACAAAAAACAAAAACAAAAACATAATAACGTAAAACTTTATTTTCAATAAAGTAAGAGAAACTAGTAGTATAAATGAAACAAATTAGTGTGTTTTTAAAAATATTTTTGAAAAACTGGACTAGATAATTTAGAGTGGATTATTTGACCTTTTCCCTACTTCGTATTTCTCTATTTTGATCATGTGTGTGTGTGTATACATATATATATATATATATATTTTTTTTTTTTTTTTTTTTTTTTTCTCCTATGAGAAGCTTTGTGATTGTTTTTCTCTTGAGACAGACTCCTAAGACGTTGTCCTGGCTGCTCTGCAACTCCCGGCTCAAGCGACTTTCCAAGCACTGGGTAGTAGGGCTCCAGGTGTGCGCCATTGGCCTGGTGGCTCTCAGGTTTTCATTACTCACAGAGCAGAGTAGTTGGCTTTTTACCCTGCACTACATTTCATCCACACCACAAGCCTCATTTACTATTGGCCCCATTGTACAGATGGGGAAATCAGACCTCAGGGGAATGAAACCAGTGGAAGGTCTGGCAGTGGGAAATGGAGCTGAACTTAGATATCAGCGGTCACGGCCCTTCAGCACTACCCACACAGTTTCATTTTCAAAACCATTATTTCAAGCAGGAGCTTACAGCTCTCTTAGGTCCCTACAAGTCCTGAGGGCTTTGAGAGCCAGTGTCAGGTTCAGAAAGCCCAGGGACGGGACCCGAGTAACTTTTTGTTCCCGTGCACTTTCAGCCTGTCGTCTTAGCTCTTAAATTCCTTAAACCGTCCCTGAGACAGAGTTTATGGAAATACGAGAGAAAAAAAACCTGTTGTTCTGCACAATAGATGTTTCAGGACTTGCCCTGGAAGTGGGAAAGGCAAAGTGAAAGCAGAATTAGGTTTTGGATGCAGGACGGGCAGAACTCAAGACACCTGACAGCTCACGAGAACGGGCCTCTGTGGAAATGCGTAGGTGTGGGTTTCCTTTCCCAGTCTGATGCGTATTTCATTCATCACATACTTATTCTACCCATATTGTCAGGCAGGATATTTTGAACTTTGGAATAACTAGCATTGTAATCTCTTAGTTTTTTGTTTCTGTCTTGTTTGTTTCTGTGAGGCAGGGTCTCCCTGATGAGTTTATGCTCCTCTTGAGCTCACTATGTAGCTCATGCTGGCTGTGAACATGCAGCGATCCTCCTGCCTCAACCTCTGGGGTGCTGAGATTACAGGCATGCCTCGCCCTGCCTGGCAGCAAGCTCTTAAATATTTTAGTCTTAGTGGAATTTTCCAGCCTTTTCCTTTATTCTACATATATATTTAACACAATATCGAGGTGCTCGGAAATACATATGTGAGCAAACTGACAGGTCTTCCTCAGAGCGAGTATATTGTAGAGGGCCATGAGGTCGCACAACAAACAAGTTCTAAGTACAGATCGGTAGAGCCCATTGTTTGGACTAAGCTCCTGCACTATACCTGAACATACCAGCCTCAAAGTCAAAATAGAAAAAAGATCAAAATGGAGTCACTCATACTAACGTTCTACAACACCAAAACAAAATCAGAGTATTATCTGATCTGCTAAGATATCAAAACAGATTTTAAAAAGCGCAAAATTCCAAAGTGGCCACTTACACTGGCAAAATAATGAAGTTCCTTCTGCTTTAGTCCTTACAAACAGTAATGATGTTAACCAATCACTTCCTTTTCTATTGTTCTGTCTGAGCAATTTAGTGAGTAGTGAAACCGCTGTCTCTACAGAGCATAAAAGGGTTGGGGATGTAGCTGAGCGTGAAGGCCTTGGGTTCAACCCCCGATATGGGTAGAGGATCGATCTCTAATTCTAGTTAAAACTCCACTTAAGGTTTTTATAAATTTCTTATAAATCTTTCTTTTGATGCAATGAATTCAACACATAATTACATTAGTTTATCTGTTGGAAAGTTGAGTACTTACACAAAGATACAGAGGTGTGTGCTGGCAGCACACACGTATGATCCCAGCACACACCTGTGATCCCAGCACACACCCATGATCCCAACACTCAGGGAGGCTGAGCCAGGAAGATCATCAATAGTTCAAAGTCAGCCTCAGCTACATTGTGAGCTCAAGGGCAGCCTGAACTGAGCAGTGAAACCCTTTCACAAAACAAAACAGGGCCAAGGGTATAGCTCAACCACACTGCACTTTCCTGGCAAGCACAAGGTCCTGAGTTCCACACCCAGTCCCCGAAACAAACAAACAAACAAAAAACTAGATAAAGTAAAGCTGAATGAGCCTTCGGGGAAGGGTTTCAGGCAGGGTTAATGTTAATGTGAGATTCGGACAAAAGCTTGAAAGTCATGAGGGGTAAAGGGGATCGACCTAAGAGAAGAGGAGCCCCAGAACAGCCAGCAAAGGAAGCAAACCCCCAGCCCCAGACAACCCCCAGGCAAGAGTGAGCCTTTGCTGTTCCCGACAGGAATGAGGAAGAGAAGGCCAGCAGGCTGCCAAACATGAACGAACAGTGGTAGAGACTTACCCGGCATGACTTGGGTTCAATAGCAGCGACACATACATTGTGTGATGCAGCTGGACGAGAAGCCAGATTTTTGTTCAGCACTGCGGATTCAACTCAGGGCCTTTACAATGAGTCACCTCTCCAGCCCCATGCTTTTGTTTTGAGACAGGATTGTAAATTGCTAATTTTCCCAGGATGGACTCAAATTTGCAATCCTCCTGCCTCAGCCTCCTAGAGTTCTGGAATTACAGGCTTACCCCGCCACGTCTAGCTGGAAGGCAGACTTTTGTTGTTGTTGTTGTTGTTGTTTGGCACCAGGAATCAAACTCAGGACCTTGCACTTGCCAGGCAGGTGCTTGTGCCCCTAAGCTTTATCCCCGGCCCTGAAAGCCTGATTTTATAGCTCCTTTTAAGTCGCTGCAAGTCCTGCAGCTCTTACTCCAGTGTTGGAAGTCAGTGTGGGGTTCAGAAAGAGAAGTGATGTGACCTGGTTAACATTTTAAAACCTCACAGGTCGGTTTACTGAGAATACATTACAGCAAGGCACAGGGGATATTCACTGCAGTAATTCATTTGAGAGACGATGAAGACTCAGGCCAGACTAGTAGCAGAGGACATGGAAAAAGTGGAATTGGACACATACCGAAGATAAAAACCCAAGTTATTTCTTTAAGATGCATCTGTGAATCTAAAGGAAAGGGGTCAAGGATCACTCTGTGAAGTTTTTACCTGGGTGAGAGATGGATTTGCCACTGACACATGCAAAAGGTCAGAATGGGGTTGGTGTGGCGAGGAGATGGCATCAAGGTGTTTCTGGCCCTTTCTTCGTGGCCCCTCCTCCGTGAGGAGGTCTTCCTGGCTGTGTGGCGTCGCCGAGTCGAAAGGCTGCTCCTGTTCTTTCCTTACTCCCAGGGAGCTGCTTCTCCGAGTTCTCGCTCTCCTTGCTCCTTACCTGCTGGTGTTCCTTAGGCTTCAGTCATGAGCTCGCTTTTCATAGCACAAATACTCCCTGTAGTGTACCCATGTCCCATCTCAGTTAGCATTCACTGGAGGAACAGATTTATATATGTATGACATGCAAAGGATTTACCAAGTATGTTGACAGAGTCTGCCTGCAGAGTCAGGGGTGGGAGACTGCAAAATAGTTGCCTGTGAGCTGGCCAGTGAGCTGTAGGATCCAGTCAAACATCAAAGACCTGGAGCTCGCTGCAGAGACTGGTGGGACTCCCTGTAAGGAAAGCCAAAGGGTGTGCGCTTGAAGGCTGGAGTCTATGCTAGAACCCTGAAGAAACTGGGGACTCCGGGGTCATTATATAACTGAACTAGATGTACATACATCCCCTTATTTAATCGCTAATGGTAAGTTGGGTTTGGGTTTTTGCTTTTTGTTTTTTTAATCAGGCTTCTCCTGTCCAACTTATAAAGCCCAGAGATAAGGCCCTGACAAGGATAAAAGCACCGAAGCCTGTAAAAGGTAAAATATTTCAACTGGCCCATATTTCATTAGCTGCTCTAACAAGCCCTTATTCTCAGAATTAGCTGAGTGAGTTCACAGACAAGGACCTGCAGGCTGTAAAAGACACAGCAGAGATAAGGCTCCGGAGTGAGCAGTAAGTGCTAAAGCAGTCTTCCCAAGTTACTGTCCTGGAAGCAAAATAAATAACTACAGAGAGAAATGCAGAGGGAGGAAGGGGCAAAAAGGTGAAGAGAGAAAGGCAAACTAAGAGGTGTGGGCTGAGATAGACTCCTTGGGATACACTGTGAACCCCAGGTCCTAGGCCATGAGAGATGAGGGGAAGGACTCCTGCAAGGTAGGAATAAAAGCACAGAGCTTCTCAGCTGGAGTGTGCCTGTCTGTGTGTGCAGGCAGCATTCACGCAAGTGTACGGAGTAAATCCCCACTGTTATGGCCTCTGGGGTCCAATTTTCATTTTGGTCGGAAGAAGTAAATTCACTGAATGAAACAAAAAACTAAGGCAAAGTTTCACATTTATCAGAGGTAGGAAAAATTAAAAAGGGTAGGGTAAAAACAGGCACTGCAGGCCAAGTTTGGAGCAACTACCAGGGAACAAAAATAAAAATACACCTAGTAGCCAAGGTGTGGTGGTGCCCACCTGCAACCCCAGCACTAGGAGTCTGAGGCAGGTGGATTGCCCTCAGCGTGAACAAGCCTGGGCTAGAAAGTGGGCTCAAGGCCAGCCTGAACTGCATAGTGAAACCCTGTTTCAAAAAGACAAAAAAATTATATAATGAAAACGATAGCTTCTATTACAAGTAAATAATTATCTGGTGTACTGACAGGACTTATTAGTTTGTTAGATTTTGATTATCAACTGCTTGTTGAGACATTTTCCTCTTACCACAGGTCCAGTAGGTAGGGCTTAGCTTTTCATCCCACTCATCAATTACAAACAAAAATAATTTTCACATTCTCTACCTTTGAAGCATTGTTTGGTTCTTCTGGATTTCAGGTAATTCCCCACCAAGAAATAATGAACAATTCTCCACCTAATCTCACTATGCTACAAAGAACATAGTTTTCACTAAAAAATTTTCAAGAGCCGTGCAACAACTTGTATTAGAATTCAGCAATGTAATACTCTTAAGTGTGTTCTCATAGTTCCTGTGGGATAACAGGCTGTGCAGAATAGGGACAATAAATTTTCCCCAAAATTCACCCAAAACATCACTATGTGTACTGTAACAATTTTAAATAAACACTTGAAGTAAGTCTGGCATGGTGGCCGATGCCTGTGATCCCAGCACTCAGGGACTGAGGCAGGAGAATCATCAGTTGGAGGCCAGCCTGGGATACACAGTGAGTTCAAGTTCACTTGGAACTATAGAGTGACACTCTGTTTTGAAAAACAAGCAAAGAAAAAACTTGAAATAGAAGAATGTGATTGAGCCTCCATAAGATTAGAAGTTCCACGGGTTCCCATTAAAATGGTCAGAGTTAGACTGAGAAATAATAAATAGATCTATTGTACTGTGTGAGAATAAAGAGATTCTTCTAAAAAGGTAAATAGAGTATGTAAATCGCCTAGGCACGGAGCACCTGATGACAATGTTGAACTGAAATGCCGAAAGGAACTATCAGTACACAGCAAACAATAGAAAACTTACATGTGGTTAGGTTTTTTCCATGTATTTTGTCATATAGAAATAAGTTTCAAGGCGTCTTGGCTTTTCAATAAAGAGCACTTCTTACATGTTTTAAATGCAGACCCAGCGTCTTAGAACTGGCTTTAACTAATCATTCATAATCACAGAGGGAAAGCAAGGGACTCTCCTGGTTTAAATTAAAAGACTTGAATTGAGTATATTTATGTCACATAACCCAGCACTGCTGGTATAAAGCACATGAACAAACTGTAGTGGGGAGCAGAGTCATAAGTCCAGTGAAGCTGAAATGTACCTTGAGCCTAAGAGGAAAGGCCATGAGCGTCCCCCCGGGGTGTCCTGGGCTGCAGACACCTTTGGTGTGCTGCTTCCATCTGCTCAGAACAGCTCTAGAAGCAGTGTTGACAGCCACAGGTGCGGAGCAGTGGAAAGCAGGTGGCACATGTGGAAATGGTGTTGAGGGTTTTGGACTTTCAGAGGTTCTCACTGGCTACCATGTGGCTTTCCCTGGAAAGTGATTTTGTATGCACAGTGTTGCTGGAGTCACAATGAAGTATGTTCATACCCAGAAAATCAGTGAAGAGGAGTCACAGAGAAAACTCACTGGTACTGTCTTGTAAAGAAAGGTTTGATACGTTTGGCAATTTATTTTCCTCACACATCTATTAATTTTGTTAGTTTCTTAGTGTAAGCACAAAATACCTGACATTCAGAACTTAGGAATAAAAGACATCTTTTAGCTCAGGAATTCAGAAATTGAGGTCAGTTATTATTTGACTCAGAAGGGAAATATCAGAGTGGAAGGAAATGAATAGGGAAAGGTAACTAGAATGCGAGAACCAGGAAGCACAGAGCAAAAGCAGTGGCAGAGAGGAAGTGGGAGGAAGAAGATCTGGTCCCTGTTACAGCTGCATGACTCAATCAGGCATACCAGAAAGTGCTTTCCTAGTATTCTACCCACCTCCCAAGCAAAAGATGTTAATTGAGAGAATCCCAGGATTCCAGGATTACTTATATGTTGAAAGAGGAAGAGTTTCAACTTGGGCAAAGGGCACTGTAGGAACAGGAAGCTTAGAGACAGCCTGAAGTCTGCAAATTTCCTTGCCTCAACTTCATGAAATGCATTTATTCAATTATTGTTTTGCCTTTCTGATGTCTATATTTCCTTTGATTAAAATGAATATATTGGGAGATACGATGTGAGGAAGTCTTGTCCATGAAGCCAGCAACCTGATTGCAAAGTGTTACCTCTCACTGCATCGGGCACTCCTGCTCGTTGTGTTTTGACCTTGT
Organism: Dinomys branickii; assembly: GCA_004027595.1. Classification (NCBI taxonomy): domain Eukaryota; kingdom Metazoa; phylum Chordata; class Mammalia; order Rodentia; family Dinomyidae; genus Dinomys; species Dinomys branickii. Next base: position 9,649 of record PVLD010036390.1, read on the forward strand.
CTGAATTCATGATGTCGTCGCACAGTGATTTCTGCACGGTATTTTAACTCTGCAACTATCTTAGCCCTTTTGTGATTCCATTTGGAGGAGAAACACACAGCAAGATCCCACTGAGCCTACTAAGAAGACAGGAGGAGTTGGGCATGGTGGTGCACGCCAGCAAAGGCAGAGCTGAGGTGGCTGAGGTAGGAGGCTAGACTATGTACTGAGATCTGAAGCAGACTGAACTACGCCGCGATACTGGTCATAAGGAAAAAAGCAGAAGCGTCTCTGAAACTCCAGGGATAATACTGCTTAAACCAAGGCTAGGGCCGGTGTGCATTTGGGAAGAGAAACTGTTCCTGAAGTCTCTGGATTACAATTTAGTATTTGAGCTCTATTGACAGTGGTAAGGATTCTTTTCTCTTGTCAATCTCAGTGTAGAGGGCGGGGGGAGAAGCAGCAGCAAATCAGCGTTGAGGGGCGGGCGGTATGCGCTGTCCAATCAGGTGGCCAAGGGAGGAGAGTTCTGATTCCCAGCGCGAAAGTCCTGATCCTGATCCCATTGCTAGGAGTTCCCCCAGCTGCTTAAGTTCCTTGCTTTAGGAGTTCTACTGGCTGCAGATTGTGGAGAAGGCCTGTGGGGGAGCCTGAAGCCACACAATGGTGAGTGAGGCTGTGGGGTGGGTGCCCCGAGATGGGTCGGGAGAGGATGGGGCTGAGGTCCGGAGGGAAGAGGTAAGAACAGCAATGGCGGGCTGTCTGAGACCCCGTTCTCTAGCGATGTGTACCGTGAGTCCCTCCTGTCCTGGCTGAGGCAGGTACATTTTGGATACTGAACACCGTGTTTTCCTTCGGCTACGCCACCAGCCCCTAGTGCAGTCTGAGGCAGCCCCAGCCCACAGCCCCGTGGCCAGCTGTCCTGGGACGGACAGTGGGAGTTGTGGGGAGACTCCGTTCTGCGAGGGTTCGAGCTGGAGCGCTGTGATGTGCTGCTTCCCTGCTTTCCTCCCACCAGCAGACCCAGTGGACATGAATTTTATAAAGGGCTGTGATACATGATCCCAAACCCACAACTTACCTGCTCAAGCCAATGCTCTTTCTTTTCTTTTCTTTCTTTTTGCTTTTTTCTTTCTTTCTTTCTTTCCTCCCCCTCCCCTCTCTCCCCTCCCCTCCCTCCCTCCCTCCCTCCCTCCCTTCCTTCCTTCCTTCCTTCCTTCCTTCCTTCCTTCCTTCCTTTTTTCCTCCCTCCCTTCCTCCCTTCCTTCCCTTTCTTCCCTTATCAGAGGTAATTGAAACTGTGGAAAACAATGTGCGGTGACTGTAGGACAAATTTCTGCAAATGCCCCTGACCCCTTTTTGCATATGAAGCAC
>PVLD010036391.1:0-11003 GCA_004027595.1 Dinomys branickii
GCGCTAGGACCCAGGAAATCCCTCTGTCCTCTTCCGGCGGCGCTTGGGACCCCCCGCGCGGCTCGCCCGACACGTGCGAAACGTGGGATTGCCGGACGTCTCCGCCGCTAGCAAGCCGATCTCTGTCGGGAGTCGCCGGGGGGTTGCACCGTCTCGGGGGGGGGGGCGGGAGGGCCCGAGGCGGTCGCGCTCCCACTGCGCCTGGACCGATCCCCGCTTCTTCCCCGCGGGGATAGTCCCCGGCTCCCAGCGTCTGGGACTTTCCCACGTCTCGCCCCGGCAGCCTGGTCCGCCCTACCACATCTCCCCCGGCATCTCAGAGAAATACGCCCAGTTTAAACTTCCCAGCCGAGGTTCCGGCATTCACGCTCACCAAGTCTGTCTCCAGCTGGTGGTGTTTATTAAGGTGGTTCGCTCCCTTGCTGCTCACCCGGTCGCCATCTTCCCCGGATCCAAGCCCACTATCGCCAATGCTAAGCTTTAATTTTCTTTGATTCATGGCAGTAGAATAGTCAATTTAAGGTGATTTATATCTATTACATTATTTTTAGTTCTATGCTAGCAAGAGCACTTACTTTGAATTCTATTGTATCATAAGTTCAAAGTAGGACTTTGAACTTTCTACAGTAATTTCTAATTTAAAGTTTACACATCAAGCCTAATTATGTATAATTGCATAGTAGTGATCTGAACATGAACATACATTTAGGACCTACTAATCTCCTTCAAATATAAGAAATGATTTTGGAAACATGAAAGAAGTTTCACAGATTAGGTTCAGCTAGCTGCCTCTATTCAGCTTGGGAGCATAGCTGCTTACAAAGTTTTGGCCTCCGAGATGTTGCCCTGGATTCTCTGTCCGTTTTGTTCCCCGCCCCATTCTTATTGTCTTATTTCTTGCATTAAGTTGATTAGTATTCCTGTAATAGATGTTGTAGTCTTACTCCCCTGAACCCATGAATTTAATTCAAAGTAGAGTTTTTCTTGAGGTAATCAGGTGGAATTGAAGTCCTTTGGGTGAGGCTTAATCTAATATGATTTTTTTAAAAGAAAATATTTAGAAGAAACAGACACATACAAGAGAGGACTACTTGACAACATGTTGCAGCATCTGTAAGGCAGATAAAGGAAGAGAGAAGTTCCTCAACAACCCTCTGAAGGAATCAATCCTGTTAATACCTCAATTCTGGTCTCCAAACCTGAGATGTAAAATGATTCTAAGGTTTAAGCCAACCAGCAAGCTACTTTGCTACACCGTACTTAGGAAGCCAATATAATTGTGATATTAAATTCATTTAGGAAATAAAAAGAAAAAAGAAATCGTATGCTTTCTATAACAAAAATTTTCCAAGATGAACTCTGAACTTGTTAGCATAAGACTATATGCCACTTGACTCTTTGGCACTTGCTCTGAAATACACACATACAGTTATATCTATATCTATATGCCTACATCTACATCTGAATCCATATCTATATATCAGTATATATTGATGCATGCATATTTGTTTTTAACAATTTAATGACATAGATTGTAATTGTATGTACATAAATTCTTTTACTTTTGACTATAACTTATACATTATATTCTATACCTGAAGGAAATGATTAGAGAATTTTAGTAACAAATCTAAAATTCTATGGAAAACAGTTAAGAGCTATAATTTGACCTACATTTCATCTTATTCTATTATCTGCAACTAATTCATGCATTGCATTAACTCGAAGAGAAAGAAAAAAGCCGTACACATTTTTGCATAATAGATATGATTATGGCATGTAATTAAACTTATGTCCATGGAAAATCTTGCCTATAGGACAAAACAAATTACATTGTTTGACCTAATCCAGGCTTGGAACAGGAGATGCTACCTGATGGCACATAGAGTTTTAGACTCTTCAGTTTGAAACTGAATTTTTTCCTAACGATAAACTCGTGGATAATATTAATCGAGCTACTTTTTGCCTCTCTCACTCTTTCATTTATAGCAGCAGTAAAAATCCCATTGCCTTCAACACTTGGAAGAAAATATAATGATCAAGTGAACCTTGAGTCCCTCAAACAATGGACACTCATTTGTCTTATATCTACTGCCTGGGAATAATACAAACCTAGAAAACCCAACAGAGTTTAATATCTTTGCGTAGGCAGAGAGTGAACCAAAGACAGTTATTAGAATACTCATTGTGTCCAGTTAATACTAAAATACAACATAACTCAAAGTGTGTCCAGTTAATCCTAAAATACATCATAACTCAATTTTATGAAGTAGAGGTTAAAGAAATTTTGACTTGCACAATAATCACTGACTGTATGTATTGGTTTCCTTTATCTGCTTCCTTCCTATTTACCCAATGAATTAATTAGAGGAAAGTTTACACTATATTTGAACACAATGGGAGCTACTCTCAAAAGTAGTACATCAATTCTTATCAAGGTGTAAATCTATACCTGAAAATATAACTTAAAATTTTGTGAATGGAGGCACTCTCAGTAGGGATGCAGGGATGCCCTCACCAAGGTTTTTTTCTCTCTGATGTGCTTACATTAAAATTATACATATGTATATGTATCTAACTATAATCATATTGAAGTAACATATCTATCTCCATAAATACATATTTGAAATGTAGACTACTTATTCCATTTTAAAATGTATAGCTATATATAATTCTTTGCCATCTGTTTCCCTGGTTTCTCCTTTTACCCTAAAACTTCCCGGAAAATCTGCAAGAATTTTTGAAACTGTGTATGTGTTTAATTATAGCATTTACATGATGGATGCTAGCAGCCAGCCTGAAACAAGAGTAGGTGAATAGTAAGTATAGCACTAGAAAATTCTTGCTAACCATGAATTACTACACAGTTGATGCTGGAAAAAGACTTTAGCACCTCTGAACTTCAATTTATTTATCCTTTACATGAATGCAATAATAAAACCAAAAAGTACAGTTATTATCAGAGGGAAGACGACTGTTTGGGTGGGAGAACAATGGATATGAGTTCGGAGAAAATTGTTTCATTAATCATTCGTGTCTTTATTTGTACAACTGAGTAATAAATGTGAAAATAACATTACATAATACAGCAACCATTGTTTTTTTATTATTATTTTAAAAGTAAAAGAACAAAAACATATTAAACAGAAACAAAGTGGCATAAGAATAGTACAATCAAAACTGATTTACAGACAAGGTGACAGGGAATCAACAAAGGTTGTTGCTTTACATATTGATAACTTTGGAGCGTATATTCAGGAACACAGATACAGACATGCAAAAATTTTTTTTTTAATTTTATTTCAAAGACAAAATAATGGAGACATATGAACCAGAAAAGCCATAAACAATACAGAAAACACAAAGTTATACAAAATATAGTAGGGAATTAGCACTGGATGTTGTATTACATAGTTATCTTCACATTAGTTAACACAGAAACATTAAAGGAAATACCAAATTATGGAGAAGGTAGTAGGGAATTTGCACTGGATGCTGTATAATATAAAGTTATCTTCATTTCTGTTAATACAAAAACGATTGAGGAAATACAGAATTATAGAGAACATAGAAGGGAATTTTCTCTGGATGCTGTCCTACATAATGTTACCTTCACCTCTGTTACTCAGTTACACAGATGATGGCCCATTTGATCATTCAATTTTTTCTCCTCCCTCATCTCCGTTGCCCTACCACTCAATCAGTCATCTTCCCTGTGATAATAACTGTACTCCTGGGTTTATCTATATCCTTGGACTCTCGCCTTGGGAAGAGAGATAGCTGTCTCAGACTATACTATAACACACATGGGTGTATACAAACTGCCATGGTTGGAGGTGGGAAAGCACATATGCTCACAGTGGAACGCCCGGCTCCACCCTGTCATCATGCTATGATCAAACAATTAATCATCAATTATTCCTTACTATAAAGTGACCTAAGTCAGTAGTACAACTATATAAGATATGCTGTACATACATACTTACTTTCTTACATACTTTTTATATATATAATTTTTCTTTTTTTTCCCTCTCTCTCTTTCTTTCCCTTCCTTTAAAATGTGATAGAGAAAGAACTATGTCAACAACAGAAAAAAAAAAAAAGAAACCGGAAAGCATTAACAAAGAGACACAAAGTAGCACAATAACAGTATGATCAGAATTGAATTATAGACAAAGCAACAGAAAACCAACAATAGTTGCTGCATTGCATATTGATATCTTCAAAGTGTATGCTCAGGAGAACACATACAGACATAAAAGATTGATCGAATAACCAGTCATCAGCTATTCCCTAGCATTAAGTGACATAATACAATAGCAGAATTACAGCAACCATTGTTAATTCCCTACTATCTTCTCTATAATTTTGTACTTCCTTTATTGTTTTTATGTTATTCTGCTATGTCTGGTTATTGATATCTTTCCATTCATTTGTCCTTAAAAAGAAATGAATGCAATAACATCCTTATGAATTAGCAAATTTTGTTCAAGGTGACAATGATAAGAAAGGTCTAAATTTTCAAAGTGATTAGTGCAAATTATAATTATTATTAACATAACTATATGTAAATATGAAACAAATAACAGTAAGCTCAGAATAATTACAAAGATGACGGAGACCTTTATCAGGGTCACATATATATATATATATATATATATATATATAATTAGTTTAGGATACCAAATAAAATATTCATCAATGTATTCAGTAGTTTCACCCAGATTAAAGTCTAGGTCTTGAGAACAGACCAGTGAATAAACTAGATTCTTTTCTTCACATACTGTAGTATCAAGGTTGGTTCGATAAAAGAGGGAAAAGGATAAAAATCAGTATAAATAGTGGATTAACTCACCACATCTCATTTTCCTAAGATGCCATGAATTGTAAGGCATACTATTTTATATACTACCTAGAACAAAATATGACAGGCCATGTATTGTAGAATACATACCAATTCAAGAGATTTTAAATGATTAAAAAGGACATTTATCATTTTATATGTGCATACATGCAAATTTGTTGCATTAAACCATAAATAAAGCAAATATAAAATCATTTGTCATAGATTGAATATTTGCAGGCTTTCAAACTTCATATGTTGAACGTCTGAGACACATTATGATCATTTCTGGAGATGTAAACATGCAGCCTGCCTGCTTAGATTCACTGTCTTGTAAGTGGAGATGGAGAGAGAATTACCTTCCTCTCCCGTGTGAAAACACAGATTTCAGCGAACCTGCAGAAAGTTTCTGAAAAGAGCTCGACCATGCTTTCACTGTCAGCTCAAACTGTCCTTATTCTGGCACTGTGGAAGATAAATTACTGTTGCTCAAATCCCTAAGTCTACAGTATTTTATGATTGACTAAGATACAAATCTGAACCTAGAACTACAGTGACCATGTTGAAAGATAAAGAATAAGATCTTGAAAACAGCCAAAACTTTCAAAGCATGCCAAAGACTGCCAAAAGAATATCAGCTGACTTCTCGTTAAAAAGAGAGGAGGGTAAAAGCCCACTGGTGAAATATTCAGATCACTGAAAAAACTAGTAGCTGTTAACCAAGGTTCTCATATCAAGCAAAAGTACCTTTAAATAATGAAGCAAAGAGCAATATCATTCCCAGGTAAACAAACTATGGGATAAAATATTGCTATTGGACTCACCACATAGAAAATATGAAAGAATGTGTTATCTGCTGAAAAAAACTGAGCCAACAATTTGAATTCACTGGAAAAAGAAACATGAACATCAGAGAAGGTAATTTGGAAGGACAGATGAAACATAATTTCTAATTCTTTACTGATAAAAAGTAATTGTATGAAACAGAATGTTAAATAATTTTACAGTTTAGGCTACAACAGAGAGAAATATATTTTAGATATGGCAACATAATGAAAGTGTCTGAAAATAAAGCTATGTGAAAGTAGAGATCTTACACAGAGGGTAAATAGAAAGCAGAGATGAACATGAACATAAACATGAAGAAAAACAAGAAAGGGTCCCTCAATAAGAAGTTGAATATAATCAACTCTATACATACATGGTTTGCTCAAAATTTTAAAAGAAAGAAAATGAAAACAAAATTCACCTTCACTACCTTAAAAATATTGTACTGTTGGGTCCTGCTAGGATATTTAGGCAAGAAATACAAAGCATCTTTACTTTGGAAAGAAAGAATTTAATCTGTATCTGAACCTGGCATGATTTCTCTACAGAAATTACAAAATACATCAAAATTATTATAGCTGAGAATCCAGTGGAACAATGTAGAAGAATAAAATATCAGGATACACACAGAAGTTATAATTTTGTAAAGTAGTTAGAAATTCAGAAAAATGACTCAATGTATCAGTGCATGTGAACAGAATAAACATTCAGTAATAAAATTAACAGAAGGTAAAACTTCCCCTCTAAAAACTATAAAACCTTGTTCAATGACATTAAAGAGTTAAATAATATAAATAATTAAATAATCCACAATTCAGTCATTAGATATAGCACAATTCCTTTTAAAATACAAACTAATTTTTAAATAAATTAACAAATTCTTCCTAAAATTCAGATGAGAATTTAAGATATAAAAAAGAGTCAAGGAGTTTGGAAGAAGAACAAACTGGAGGTTTTAATTTTCTAAATTCAAAACTTGATCTAAAGCTACGATGATCTACACGGTGTGGCACTGGCACAAAGTAGAAATATAGAATAATGAAACAGAAAGTCTGGAAATAAATCTGGGCATCTATGGCCAACTGAGTTTTTGATAAAAGTGCCATCAAAATTTGATCATTTTGCCTTTCAACAAATGATGCTCTGACAAGTGCACATCAAAATACGAGAAACATAAGGGGAGCAGTCTTCTATGTGCTTCCACACAGAAAATTATTTCAATATGTAAAGCAGACTTAAATATAAGAACTAAAAATACATGTCTTAGAAAAGCTTAGGAATAATGATGATGGCCTTGGGTTAAGCACTGGTTTCTCAGATTTCATACTAAAAGTACAATTTAAAATAAAACTAATTTAATTCATTAAAATTAAAAGGCAAAAAACGTCCCAAACAATCATGCTTCAAAATATCACCATGAGGAAATTAAAGAGCTGAAAATGTGGAAGAAAATATTTTCATATAATATTACCTGGTAAGCCACTTTTACCGAAAATATATTAGAAACACAGTTCAACAACAAAAAGGAGAAATCCAATTTTAAATGAGCAAAGACCTAGAGAAACATTATTTCAAAGGATATATATTATGTTTTTCTATGTTCTATAATATAGAATATATACTATCTGATAAGCTCCTGAAAATATGTTGAAAATCATTATACTTCAGGGAATTGAAGATCTAAACCTAAATGGGGGAACACATCGAACAGTACCAACATATATACTGCATGTTGTGAAACAGGAAGTAATTGTTCAAAGGGATAGGGGAATTGGGGAAGGCATGGAAGGGAAAAGGAAAAAAGGATATATGAAAGCAAATCTTTGTGAATAAGAGGGAAATTAGGGAGTGAAGGCAGCAGAGGGGAATAAGAAAGAACTAAGGTATATAATGTACAGGTGCAAATTCCCTATGATGAATGAGATCATCATACATATTTAAATTGTACCAATAAAATTTAATAAAAATAATATAAAAGGCAGAAATTGACAAGTCTTTGCCAGAAATAAAGGAAGTGAAGCTGCTTATTTTTAAGGCTATATAAACTAGTGTTGTTTCAGTTGGAAACAGGTTCACAGCTTCTCAAAATGTTAAACAGAGCTACACCATGATAAACAATTCATGTTCTATATAAGTAAACAAGATAAATTATAATACATGTCCAAACAAAAATTGATGCACAGATGCTCTTAACACCATTGTTTATAACAATCCAAAACAGAAACAACCTAAATGCCCATCAGCTGGAGTAGATAAATTTCACATGATGGAATACTATTAGGCAATAGAAAATGAAATGCTGATATGTGCTTCAGCATGAATTTCTCTTGAAAGTGTTTTGAATGAAAAAAGTGAATAACAAAAAGCATGATTGAACATACCTGAAAAGTCCTGAATAGATAAATACATAGAAATTTAAGTTGAGTGTGGTCTAGAATTCCACAGTATATCACAGTTTCTCTATCACATGGTTTCATAACACCTGGAAAACAAGCCCATAATTAAGAAAAAAAGGAAAATGGAAATTAAGAAACAGCTGAAAGGATAACTAGAAATCACAGAAAAAGAGAAATTGAAGACAACACAGGGGAAAGAAAGAAGGAGGTTAGAACATTAACCTTAATATATCTCCTTGAGTATAGGTGGCTTAATCCATTCCTACTAAACTGAGAACATTGAAGATGGAGATGAATAACAAAATCCAAACAAAGTCAAGATACAATCACTGGAAAGAAGACACTAGTAAAAGAGATCTTCATATTTGCAACAAAATCTTTCCATTGCAATAGACCTTCAACTATCATAAAACACAATAGAGAGAAAACAAGGCAAAGAAGCAAGCTCCTCCCTCCCACAAAGCTGGGCCATGGAATATCTCTGGGCAGAAAAAAAGGCTGAATCATACAAAGTGATAAAGAAGCAAAAATCATATCAATAAGATGCTTTGCAAGCACAAATATGCAACTAAACAAAATAGACTTGATAAACAAAATGATCACTGAACTTAAAGAAGATGCAAGTCCAATGCTAGATTTCCTAAACAAAATTATATAAATATAGTTGATTATTCCAGCAAAGAATTCAATTCTATAAAATGTACAGGTCAGAAATGTAGGTGATAAAAAAAATCTCCTGAAAGCAAGGACAGTAGAAGTGACTGATGTGAAAAGAAAGTACTCCTTTAATGACCTCCTTGTTTAATGACTCTTCAGACTTGCCACAAAGGAACAATATATAGAGTCACTACATGCTGCTCAGACTTACAACTCATTTTTTGGTACAGTTCTTTACAAGTTGTTTATAGTGTGTCAATGTCTTATTTTATGCAGCATATCTTGCTTACACAGTACTGTAATTTTTTTGCTAACTATACTGTTCAGTACAGTACTATAGTTCTATGTTCCATTATATGCTACTTTATTGCATATAAGAGTTATACAAATAGAAACAAAATCATCAAATTGAAGTTCTTTTGATCATTTCTTTGCTTTGAACATAGTAATATACATAGGATATATGATTCCTCATTTCGTGACAAATGCATTTAATGATCAAGTCACAGGGAAGGAATTTGGTCAATTAACACTACTGGACTGCAGCATATCTAGAAGATCAGGCTGATGAAATTGAGTGCACACTCAAAGGTATCTTAAAAATAAGGGTTCATGGAAAATGGACCTATTACCCATTAGACGATGCAAAGAAGGACAGCCTATAATTAATCTGAATTAGTGAAAAATCAGCATGAATGGCATAAAAATATATTTAAACAAATAAGATCAGAAAACTTCTGAAGTATGAGGAATGAATTTAGTATCTCTATGTTAAGTAAGAAATATAGGATGCAAAATAGCCACGATCAGAAAAGGAAGTCCCCACAAAATATTATAGTTAAAAATCCTAGAAATCTGACACACAGATAAAATCTCAAATGCTGTAAGAGAAAAGCAAAACCACTTATAAAAGTAAGCACATTATAATTACAGCAGACTTCTCAATTCAAACTCTAAATCTTAGGAAATCTTACAGCGAAGGGTTTTAAATCCCCTTCCAATAAATTCCACCTCATAATAAAATATTCTGCAAAACTGTCTTTCACAGTTGATGGACAAGGACTTTCTATGACAAAAAGAACATTAAGAATTTTACCACCACCAAAGCAGCACTCCAAAAAATTAACAAGGACATTCTAGACTGAGAAAATGAAACAAATAAAAGCAAATATTTTATTGAAATTAATACATGCATAAGGTGACCCATTAAACAAAAGAAGAAAAATGAGTCATCAACAGAAAAATAAAGCAATGACAGCAATAAGTCAATAATTTTCAGTGGTGGGCTGGGGATATAGCTCAGTGGAATAAGCGCCCGCCTAGCAAGCGCAGGGTCCTGAGTTCGATCCCCAGTACCGCCAAAAAAAAAAAAAAAATTTCAGTGGTAACTCTTAATGTGAAATTATTTTTTTTCAGCTTCCTAAATGAAAGACCCAGACTGAAACAATGAACTAAAGATCAAAACCTGATAATATGACAAGTACAAGAAATATATTTTATAAAAAACAAAATTCACAGATTAAAAACAAAAGATGCAAAATAATACTCCATGCAATACTAGGAACCCCTCAAAAAAACAGTACCTATCTTATTTTCAGACAAAGTGAATGTCAACCCCCCAATGATCAGATGATGCAAAGGTCACTACATATTTGTTAAGAAATAATTCAAAGGGAAAAGACCATTGTAAATATATATAGATATATAACTCAGTTTAATAAAGTAAATACTACTGGCATAAAAGATCAATTAAACAACAGAATTCTAAAGGGGACCTTGCTGCAGTGAATGACTGTGACAGTAAGGAAGATGAAAATATTACTCAGAGATGAGACTTGGTACAGACAGCAAGAGACCCTGCCTTGGTCATTTTTCTCTTGTTGCTCAACACTCACAAGTTAAGGGAGGAAAGGTTTATTAAACTCACAGTTTGTGAAGGTTACAGTCCCTACTCAGCTGGCTCCAAGGGAGTGTGCCATGGCTGAGGAGCAACTTTTCACGGCAGCAGAGGACAACAAAAACAAGAGCACAAGGAGGGGTGAACAAGCCTCTTTCCCTCCCTTATATTGTATGCAGGCTACCCACGCTAAGGAGGATGTAGTACTCACATCACTAATCCCAGCACTAGAAGATGAGCCAATCACAAACTCTAGATTCAACCATCTCCAAAAGCCCACACCCCATGACCACATGAGGCTTGGAGGGACATCTAGACACAAACCATAATATTCCACCCCTGGCCCCCCAAAGGTCATGCACATCCCTTTATACAAAAGGCA
>PVLD010036392.1:0-11002 GCA_004027595.1 Dinomys branickii
AATGACAGCTCTCCGCTGGGCCATTCCATGTGCCTCCACTGTCTAATCCCCTTAGTGACTTGGCAGGACAGTTCCTGAGACTATCTCAATCTTTATTTTAGCACTGGCCAAATCATTACTTATTAGGAACTTTTTCATTCCCTATGTTTTAAATATGCTAAAATGTGAATGAAACATATCTCATGTTGGTAGCTCGGCCATCCTTTGTCTGTCAACATAAAATATTTGGGATTCAGTAAAACAGCCCATTGTGAAGCTAAATGTAAAAGGTACAGTGGAAGCCATCCTGCTGATTCAAATCAGTGTAGAAATAACATTCATATTCAGAGCAAAAAAAATCTGAAACATGGAAATAAAATGAGATGAAATAACCTCAACACACATTTATACTTATATTGTCAATGAAACTTTTAAAGCCCTTTAATATAACAGAAATTAAGCCCTGTTACATCCAGAAAATTTCTAAGGTGTTCTTAATTGGTTCTTCCCTTCCTAAAAGAAAAAAAAAATACATATGTATAACCAAATTGAGGAAATGCACTACTGAATCCTATCACACAAGTACAGATTTGGAGACGTTTAGGGCACGCATGAAAATCACTGTCCGCCTCAGTTGGTGGACTCACTGACTCTGTGTCTGTGTACCTTATTTTAGAACTCCCGTAGGCCACTACATCTTGGTAGGAATGCTGCTCAGGACAAGTCAGAATTTCTTTTATGGCATTCCATTTGGTTTTGTTTTGCTTTGGTTTTTCACTGGCAAAACACCCCTTTGACTGCTTTCTGAAAGACAAGTTGTCAAATAGGTGTTATAGAAATGCTTTCATAAAGAATATGTCCTACCATAGCGAAGGACAAATTACAGACAAACCCATTTCCCGTGAAAACAAGAATCCCGCAGTCTTTTGATTCTTAATTAGATCAGCACTAGAGGGCACTCTCATGATGCCAAAATGGTAGCTTCTTACTAAAATCTGCTGGGTGGGTTGGGAGGGAGAGCAAGGAGGGGGTAGTTTGTAAGAATTGCAGACAACAAACAAATAGCTTAGAGAAGACATCTGCAACTGAGAACTGACTGGCTTGCCAACAGATAAGAAAACACTAATTCACAGGGCTGTTTAGCAATCTTCCTAATCAGATCCACTTTGTTCCCAAAATGTAGTTGGTGCTTTGGCAATACAGGGCCCAGGTAGCAGTCATTATTTCCCAAATGAAAAGAATAGAAGAATCACTGATTGTTAATATAAAAGCACATTTAGGCAGAAAACAAAATGTGAGAGAGAAGCCTAGGAAAATGTGTTCAGAATTTAACAGCTACTGGAAAAGGACAATTTAAAATCGTTAGGATCTTTCATGGTTGTTTTTCCAACTGTTGCAGCCCTTGCTCTTTGAATTATTTTGAATGGCTGTGGAATTGTGTGTAGGGGAGAAGGTACTTGCTTGCCTGCTGCCTGTAGGCAGCGCTTTGTAGATACAGGGTTTGTATTGCAGGGTCAAGGAAAGGAACCAAGAGATACTGGTGCTTGTCTGGCTTCTGCCACTGATGTGCTCTGTGATCTGTGGCACATCCCAGTTCTCAGAGTCTCAGGGTCAGGGAAGAGTTGGGTAGTTCCAGTCTATAAAAGATCACTAAAAGATATCTCCTGGCCCTCAAGTTTATGATTGATGGCCACAGAGAAAACTTTCCATATCAGCTATTGGTAGCAGCCCCTTGAGTTCTAAGGCAAACGAGATAATAGTAGGTATCTTGGGATATGACATGACTCCATGCTGTAGATAGATATAGGCCTGAAAAGATTTGCCAGCCTATAAGGGTTGATCTGCCCGTGCTAGTCATTCATTTAGGTTTATAGCCTAGACCAAATATAGCCTCAGAAAGTTATCATATTTAGTCATTAATAGATCCCCAGGAATTGGCCTATTGTGTCCAAGTTAAGCAGCTCCTAACTTATCCTGTGTGCTGGGCACTAGCTCGAGTCTCAGACATGTTCATTTGCAGCTCCCTGGGGAAGAATGGGATGTCTGGGCACCTAAGGTAAATATTAGGCCACTGAACATGTCTTACAGCAGTGATAGTGAGCCTTTCAAAGACGAGTGCCCAAACTGCACCCCAAATCTACTTACTTATCACAAAGTGCCAACACTGATGTCAACCTAAATGCTCATCTGCTGGGGTGATCCTGGGGTGACCTGGCTCCTGTGCCAACGAGGAGGGCTCTGTGTACCTATTGTAGAACTTGTTCCAGAGGTTCGCTGCCACTGCCCTAGGGCCTCTTGGAGAAGTCCAGGAGTGTTTTGGTCTAGCCCTTGGTTTATAAGAACTCAGGCTACTTAATCCTTTTGTGTATGTACCAGTTCCCCAAAATGAAAGTAATTATTATGTATTGCAAACATATACTGCATAAAAAGAAACCAAAAAAAGTAAATGAAGAACCTAAAAAAAATCCCCAAAACAAAACTCAGGCTACACTGCATGAAGATGTTCCCAACTGAGTCAAATTATAGTCTTAGAAAGTTACAGCGAACAGAAGCCTCTGGAAAAGTATCTCATCCAGCAGCCTCATTGTGAAGAGGAGATAGATTGTCCCTATTTGGGAAGGGGCTTGCCCAAGCTTTTATAGCTGGTTAGTGGCAGACCTAGCAGAAGACCTGCTTTTAATTTCTAGCCCAGGCCTCTTGTGTTACCTTGTTTTGTGTAGTATTTGTCTCTACACCACTTACATGGACTCTAGGGAATAAGCAGCATAGATTAGCAAACTTCACAGCTGGATAGCTCTGTGATACGCATTAGGTCACTTAGGTGATGAAAATGGAGAGATATTGAAACACATTCTCATCAAAAATATTTTCTTTCTAATTATCATAGGACTGGAGAGTGAATCAATAAGTGATCCTTTTTCTGGGTCTAGAAAGGTCTGTAGTCTTAAAATGTGTTTGCACAAAGGCAAGAACACATTAAAAACCGTGTCAGCTGGTAAGGAATGAAAAATCAAGGGGATGGGTCCAGAAACCAAGTTTTGTATCTTGGGGGAAAGGAGACATGGGAAAGAAGCAGTCAAAACAAACTGAGAGATTTCAAAGTTGTACCAAAGGCTGGGCCTCCAGGGATTAAAGCCAATACTCAAAGAATGAAAATTAGAAAGGGTGATTTGGGGTCTGCATTCTCAGGTCAACCATAAGGAGGTCCCTCTCATGAAATATGTACGATTTCTCATGGATTTTTCTTGGTATGGAATGAGGAAGAATGCAGAACATTGAAGCAAGACGACACAGGTTTCAGGGGCACAATGCTCCAATAAATCAATAAATATGGCCGCCATGTGGTCTTTGATACTCAAGTGTCTTTGAGCACTTCTTTGACAGGCTCCTTCTCTTCCCAGGGAAACAAGATGGCTCAGTGACAGCAGTTTCATTGCTGTGTCCCTGGCCTGCAATGGACTCAGCATCATTTGGGGCTATTCTCATATTTGTTATCCCTCCTTAACAAAAATGATCGTGTGTAAAATTTATTGCATCCGACTCTAGGCCTTGTGCTGTGCTACGGTGTCTCCATGTATGATCTCATCTAATCTACACATCACCCTGAGAGCCATCCTGCTAGCTTTAGACTCAATGCCCTGCGTATACACATTGTTTACACTTGGCTTCTTCTTTGACTGGGCAGTGCCCACGTCATCGCTTTTGTGAAGTATGTTGGATCTTAGTGCTGAACAAGCATTGTGCCTGTCCACATTTTCTAGGGGAAAAAAATCAGGCTGAGAGAGTGAGACACTTTTGCAGTACCATACAATTGGTAAATGAAAGTGTCAGGACTAGAACACAATCTCTGTGACTCCTGGGCTTATCTCCTGGCTCCAAACCACCTCTGAGGCCCATGCATAAGTGTAAGGCTGAGGTCATGCATTTTACCATTTTGTATGTAAAAGAAAAAAAGACACATAGCTTGCTTTGCCTAGGGCCTTAACAGACATTTTCCAAAACTAGTTTGAAGAGTCCTCAATCTAAGCCTTTGGAGTTATTGGACTCCTTCCCCTTTAGGAGGATCAGATATAGTATGTAGAACGTCAGGTTTTTTTTCTACTAGGTTATATTATATTTGATCTTCAGAGATCAAATAAAGAATATGGCCTGAGATACAAAGGGGTGTGTGGTAAGTTACTAAGCAGCCGGATACTAGCTCAGGGCAGGATGAAGGTGGAAGGGTACTCTACAAAATGGGAAGGTAGAAAATCAAAGGCACAGCAATTTTTGGTGTGGGAGTTGGAGAGAAAATGAGCAAACAAGCCCTGTGTTAAAGAGCAACAACATTGGATGGGCCATTTGCCTGGCATCTGTGGAACTATGGTAGGCGTTTGCTTCCCACAGAGTGCATTATCTGCTACAGATTTGTAATCAGACTAAAACAGTGTTGACATGGGGTTTTTAACAACTCTTCACAAAACCTGAGCACCCATCTAGCTTTATCTATAAGCATGTGGGTACAGAGGTCTCTACAGGTATGCAACCATCACCAACCTCCCTGGCTCACAGAGACTGATGGTGGGGGTGGGGAGCACCAAGTGTTCATCAGACTTGGGTTCTATTTCTCGATTAAGATTCTTTGTATAAATTTCTTATCATAGAAGACAAGCCACTGTACTATTTCAAATCAACCAAGCTATTGTTCTGGGCAGAATGATATTTGGCCATATTTGAATTTGACCATTATTATTTGGCCATGTTCTCATTAACTCATAAATTCAGGATACTGGGCCCTGGACTCCCTGAACTACTAGGGGAATGTTGTACTGAGAAAATGACTAGAGAGTGATATACTTTTAACTAACTTAGCTCCAAATTGGAACAGAAAGCTATCAAAAGTGGAGGGCATTTAGAAACCAACTTGTCAACCTTCATCTCCCACAGAGAGTGGAGACAAGAATTTGTCTGAGATGAAATGAATAATTGGTGAAATGAGGGCTAGGAACCAGGGATCCTGATTTTCAGGCAAAGGCTTCTGGATTTTCACATTCCTTTTTTCCTAAATTTTTCTGTATTTGCTTAATATTAACAGCAAAGTGAATTACTTTATTTCTGAAGCTCTAAGCACTAGCCCTGAGAAGTTAAATGCTAAGGGTAGGTGTCATAGGTGGAGGTTCCCAAGTCTTCCCCAATTCTCATCATTCTAGTAACATACAAGTATCTGTTCCCTTCATTTTTGTCTTTGTCCTTTCCCTATTAATTTGAACTTTCAGGCGGTTGCTGCCAGGTTAAGGATTACTCACATCTTCTTGAAACAGGCTCAGACTGCCCTATCAGTTCTTCTCCAGCCAGTGTCTGGATCTCTTTTTGTCTAAGCATGGCTGTTGCTCTCCCAGAATGTCATCTGGGTCAGCACTCAGGAGACACAGCGTCAACTAACAAGAAACACTCTTAAGATGTGGGACTACAGTTTCACGGCACAGAACTCGACTGGGAAATTTCCTCCTTTTGCTTCATTTCAAGGTATAAGCATAGGAAGGTGACGAGCGGGTGCTGAGTCCATTGCAGGCCAGGGACATAGCAGTGAGGCTGCTGTCACTGAGCCATCTTGCTTCCCTGGGAAGAGAATGAGCCTGTCAAAGACAGTGCTCAAAGACACTTGAGTATCAAAGACCACATGGTGGCCATATTTCAGTCCCAGCTGAAAAGGTACTTGATTGATAACCTTTTGGAAGAATTTTCGACAAGGATAAATGCTAAGTTTACAATGTTTCTTCTAATCAGAAAGAGAATTCTTCCTAACATAAAGGTTGAAGCTGTACATAAGTAAAGGCATAAATAAAATAGGGAGAAATTCTTTCCTATTATTAATGAAAAATGGTATAGTTCTATGGAACTTTTCCCAAGCAGATGACCTACAAAAATCCTACAAGACTGTAAACTCCATGGAGGGGAAGGTTTCTGTCTGTTTTAGTCACTGTTGTGTCTGACTACCCATAACAATGCCTAGCATATAATGCATAATAAATTTTTGAATGAAGCATAATGATTAAAGGGGGCTGTCTAAAGGATTCTGTTTATAAACCTTCCAAAGAGTGTATGTATATGTAAAATAAGTTTTGAAAATTAATTTATTTTCTTCTAATTGGTATTGTTCTTTTTCTCAACCTCTCCCCCATGGCCTGCGGTTCACATCCAATGATCATCCAACTCTTTGATCAATGCATCTGTAATATATATCTTCATGGATTCCCATCGAACATCCTACTTCTGGTGATCTGGGACTCCCAGGTAAGATGAGGTGCTTCCAAAAGTTTTTTCAGTACGATCATTTGGTAAACTTTAATAGGTAACTGAGAAGTTCATGTAGAAGTAAACATCACAATAATCCCAACATAAAATTAATTGAACCAGTTGTAATACAAATTATATATAGTATAGTGAAATAAAAATGATGGCTTTATAAGGTGCAACATATTTGACCTTGAAGTTTTCTGGTGCTAAGAATCGATGCATGGCTTTATTTTCTTCTCAGAATTATTTTCTTGTCATCATCATTGTTAGTTTTCTTTTTAGTTTTTCACCCCAAATTGTGTTGTGTCACCTAAAGACCAAGTGTGGTGCGAGGGCTCCTTGCTTTTCTTCACTGTTTGGGGAGTCTAAGTCAATGGGCTAGACTAGGGCAGTGCACTCTAGAGTACTTCTTCCCTGTGGCTTGTGTGGATGGCCACACTGAACCTTGGATGGTAAATCAGCTCATGGGAGGGTCTCAATGAACAGATCTGATGTGAAGCCTCACCTGGTATATAATTTTTGCTTCTCTTAGCGCTTACATCTCCCGGCTGGTCAGTGACTCAGAAGCCAGGAAGGAGGACTGAGCCACAGCAGGCACTGATGATAAGGGAGTCATCGGTTGGTTTTCAAATGATGATGCAAGGGCTCTGACGTTAGCACTCTCTTAACTCCCCTCTAAAGGCCACCGATAAAGTTGATGCAAAGAAATATTTCCCCAAAGAAAATGCTCAGGGTGTATGACCCACATTGGGTATAAAAGTGTCAACTATTGTGTAATATCCTTTCTTCTGGTGTAATGAGAAACAGAAAGGTAACCGAGTTAATTTGAATCCTCAAGTTAGTGACTGATCTGCGCACAACTTCAGGTTCTGTTAATAACAGAAATTCAGGGCTGGGGGTATAGCTCAGTGGCAGAAGCGCTTGCCTGGTAAGCGCAAGGTCCTGAGTTCGATCCCCGGTACCAGAAAAAAAAAAAGCAGAAATTCATGCAGAAGACAGTGTTTTCTGACTCTTAAGGCATACATTATGAAGAGAAGTAAGTAAGTATTTTGAGTGGAAAGACATTGTTTGATGGATGTCTTGTGTTTCAGTGGAAGGGACTAGGAAGGTGATTTATGTCACTCTGTGAGTAGTTCAAATTTTCCATCTTTTTGAAAAGCATCAGCAAAATCTGATCATTCTTTTCCTTTTATTTGTGTTTCATATATTCCTGATAATATGAAAAATCCTTGAAAATTCCTCTTTGGTCCTTTCAATCAGGCATTTCTGGTTTAGTGATGCCACAGGGATGTGCTTGGTTCAGTTTTTGGTCCATCGGCTTTTGTTTTTTGCTGAGATTGGCATGGCTCTCTGTAAAAGGGATGAGAATTAGCATGAGTGAGTGGGAGATCCACCATTCCCAGCCCATAGACCTGCAGAGGGCTGGTGCTCAGTGCTGCCCTGCTCCTTTCAGCCCCTTGATTCAGAATCTCCCTATAGCCAGGGAAGAGCTAATGGAGATCAAATTGGGAAGCCATATATGAGCTATTTCCTTACAGTTTGAGAAGCTGGAAAAACATACTATCCAAACAAAATGAAATTTTTTTGTTATTTTAACTCTTGCCAAGCTCTTGCTAGCAACTGGTTTTACTATTCCTTTAACAGGTGGAGGGTTTTTCAGATTCTAGATGCAACAAGGTAAGTAACAATGTATTTTTAGTTTAACTGAGCCCAAGGAGGCTAGAACGCCTAGGTTTTGTAGTTGCCTGTCAGGTTAATTTCAACACAAAAAATTATTGGAGGCTTGCACAGATTCTTGCCAAGGGTCTATTTGAGTTTCAAACAGCATGTAATGTCAGGTCTGAAGGCTGATCTTTTTCAAAAGTAGGGTGAATGTCCAGGGTCACCCCAGAGGAAGTATGTCACTGAGTTACTAGCTCCTTTTTCCTGGAATTAGATGAGATAGGAGACTGTATAGTTAAGCCCCATTATGTTCTTCACAGTGCTTCAGGCATGCCTGCCTGTTCCTAGGCTGGGTTAAGAACCAGAATAACCAGATCAGCATTGCCATGAAGGAAAATCCATTCTCTGAAAATATCAAGGCTTCCAAAGTATGCAAATATGTACACTTGCAAGGTTGAGTGACCCAGTAGGTCCGGGGCCTTATTACATGAGTCTTGCAGAAGAAGAAATTGAAGCAAGCACAAGCAAGGTCCTCTCTGTGGGGGAGAGGGGACACTGAGCATGCTCCAGGAAAGTGCCCCCTGTTGCTATGGGCTTTGTCATCATATTGCATGAGTGCTACAGAGAAAAGTGAGGATTATAGGTCATTTTGTGACGGTGTGCGCTGCTTGCTTGGCACATCATTTTCTAAAGTCATGGAGATCACCAGCATTGTATTTGCTCTATGGTAGGTTTATTGAGTCCATAAATATTTACTGGTGCCTCTGCTTTCTCTTCCTATCCACCTGCACCTCACTCTTGTGCCCCCTGGCCAAATAGGTTAGAGCAAGCAAAGGCTAGCTTCGGCACTCCTGCACAGAGACAGATGCCCATTAAAATAGACTAGCTGGGGCACTTTGAAGATGTCTGGTTTAGCTTTGAGGAAGCAGGACTCCCCTATTCTCACTAAGTTCAAGGTGGACACACTGGCCAGCTAAGAAGAGTAAATTGAGTGTTTTAGAGTTGGGATATAAGTCATTGAGATAAAAGGTATAGATTCCTAATCACTTGATGTCAATAGAGGAGAGCATTTGAAGAGCACACACTGGATGTTTCTTGATGGCAGGGATACTAGGTTCTACTACTGTTTAGTGGGCTGACTTTGATCAAGTCCTGATATCACTGTGAGCCCTGACTTCCTCCTGTGTAAAATAACATGGAGTAGATGGCCATTAGAGAATGATCAGTATCCTTGATCATTATCCCTATATCGTTATCCCTATATGGTTTTATCCCTATATTAGCCCTATATTGTTTTCATAGGGGAAGATTTGAGAATTCTGCTTTCTTTTTGCTTTAAAATTTACTGCTGTATATGATAGCACCATCTCTCTGTAGCAGTTTCGCTCTATAGCAAAACAAATCTGGAATACTGTTTTTTCTTACCATGGTGCTGATGGGTTGGACTAGAAGTTAATATTAGAACAACTTATGCCTGGTCTAAGTGAGAAAGGATTACAGATGGTTAATACCTGGTTTGTGAGAAAAAGGAGTGGCGTACAGATGGGAAGGAAGCAGCTTTGCTAAATATTAATGGAGGCATTTTTTAATTTTAGTCGACTGAAGGATATACAAAAACTATTGCAAGGCTAGCATATTTCTCAACCACTAGTAAAATAATACAGTAACAATTCATTTGGTGATCTCCATTGTATATGCAGTTTCATAAATGTACAAGATTGTGATAATCTCTGCCTCATAATTAACAATTTGTATAAGTACTTGCTGTTATTCAGTTGTCTGAATGGATTTTTGTAATCCAGAGAAAGAAAGAGACAATCAGTGGAAGCCATCCCAAAGGCCTAGTATTATTGCTACACACATGCACAATTAACAGTGATAATAATTGCTTCAGCCCAGAACCTCATTTGTTTTTCTATAGACAGCAAAAACCTGACTAATTGCCGAGGTTTTATCACTCTCTGTCTCTCTCTCTCTCTCTTGCCAATAGCCAACTGTAACTTATAAGGTTTGCAGTTGATTGTAGGCAAATTATTTGGTTGGATTTGCAGTGTATCATTTTGTAATGGAATTTGCAAGTTTCTGTTTAAGTTAGTAATCATTGCCTTGGGCAGCCAAAGATTTGTTTTTATAGTATTTTAATGATAGGCCTCCATAAATTTAATGAATAAAAGGATGCCAACCTGTTTACCAGTTCTGCTCCTGAAGTTATTTTATTCATATTCCATATCTTTACAATTGTTAGATCTGTATACAAGAATCAGAAAGTCACAACTAGAAAGGGTCTATAAGATCACCTTGCAAAATTCTCTCATTTTTAGATGATGTTGATTCTTAGTAATTTGAATCTCAGTGACAACCACCAAATCAATGACACCACACTTTTTAAAAAATCTATTTCAAACCGTTGGGAACTATTGTAGTGAATAATTTCATTTATAGCTGGTCATTTGGAAATCATATGACTTCAATTTATTTTCCAAAGAGCTGAATCAGAATTCTTTAAATATACCCTTACAAAGTTTGCATAAATATAGCCAGAATGTTGACAGTGTATGTATGAAAGGAGTTGTAATGTGCAAAGTATCAGGTAATAAGAGACTTCAACTAATACCAGTGCCCTTAGCCTCATGCACAGATTACCTAACTGACATCAGTCAGCATAACAGTACAGTATTACCTTAGGGACTGAGAACATGAGCTTTCAGATTCAAATGGAACTTGGGTCCAATCCCAGCGCTGCTGCTTTCTAGCAGTGTGACCTTGAGCCATTCATTTAACCCCTGTTGGCTTAGGTAGTTTTCTCACTTGTAAAACGTAGCCACTTTATAGAGTTGTTGTGAGGATTAAAGTGAGATCATCCATAACAGAAGCTTAGCACTGCTGCTGACACATAGTAAAGAGTTAGTAAATGGTAGTGGTTATATCTTTCACTGACCGGCACACACAGTATCAGCCTCATTCCATAAGATCAGTGTAAGTTCCTTAATCTTATGGTAGCATGAGGTGTCTGCATATACACTGGTACTCCTCCGCCTGTGTTCACACAGAATTCACAAGAATGGCATCATGAAGACTTCTTTCC
>PVLD010036393.1:0-11002 GCA_004027595.1 Dinomys branickii
AACATTGAACAAACTAAGGTAGAAAGGATTTTGCTCATGCTGATAAAGGACATCTCTGTCTTTTTAAAGTCCATAGTTAATACCACATTTAATGGTGAAACAAAGCTTTCCCCAAAAAACCAAGGACATCAGGATGTAACTCCCTTGCCACTTCTATTCAACATGCACTAGAGATTCCAGCCAGAGAAATTAGGGAAGAAAATGGTATAAGCTGCATCTAGACTAGAAAATAAGCTGTAAAATCATCTTTATCTGCAGGTAGTATATAGGGAAATACTATGGAATTCAGAAGAAAACTACTAGAACTCATCAGTGAGCTTAGGAAGTTTGTAGGATACAAAATTAATATTAAAAAATCAGTTGTTATGTACATATATATGTATGCAATGAATCAACGTTCAATACTATCTTGGCAGTTTTCATATAAAATGTATCATATTTTATTTCAGTCTGTATATATGTTACTCCTGAAAAATGGAAACCATAAATTTTTAATGTTAGCACAGGATGTGACACTTATTTGACATTTAGGGAATAAATCTATGAAATATGTAAGTTCACGGTATTTTGTAGGTGTTATCTAAGGCCAATGATGTTCATAAGGTAGAGCTCACACTGAAGTCAATAGTAACATATATGTGGGTGTGAGCAAGCATGTAGTGAGGAAAGCATACAAATGAACAAACTTGAGCCCTCACCTCTCACCATACACACAAATTATCTCTACACACAAAGTGGATCAAAGATCTATGTTTAAGAGATCAAATTATAAAACTCTTAGGAGAATACATACATGTAAATCTTTGGAAAACTGGGTTGGGTTATGTTTCATTAGATATGACAGTGAAAGCATGCGCACTCAAAGAAAAAATAGCAGAAGTTTGATTGATTGAAATTGAAAACTTCGCGCATTATACCTACAGATGCCAAACTCTAGAAAAGGGAGTGGAAAAGCTGAACAGTATCACTTTGTTTTTAGTAATATATATTTTTTTAAGCTTTGCCTTCTTGGTATTTTCCCAGGAGAATTAAAAACACTGTACCACTGAGATACATGTTCACCCATGTTTATAGCCACACAATCTGTCATAGCTAAATCTTGGAAACAACCCAAATGGCCATCAACTGAGGAACAGATAAAAAAAATGTGGTCTTTTTATACAATGAAGTACTACTCATCTTTAAAGAAGGATAAACTGGAGACTTTTATAGGTTAATGGGTGCAACTCGAGACCACACTCATAGGTGAAATAAACCAGATGCACTTCTGTAAACATCATATTGTCTCCCTCGTGTGAGAAGCTGAAAGAGTAAAGATCCAAAATGTACAATAGATATTGTGAAACGGGAAGAAGCTGCTCAAAAAAAAAAAAAAAAAAAAAGAGAAACTGGGATAGGGGAAAGGAGAAACGAAGGAAGGGAAAAAGAAAAAATGTACATATATGCACACACAAGATAGTTATACTACTAATTGCTATTAGTTCATTAAACAGAAAAGTTTGTGCCTATATTGTTTGATCAATATTTTTCATACCTTTTTTGTGAGATGAGCAATTTGAAGATAACAATATGCAATGGACTAGCCACTGTTACTCTCCTACAATATTGTTTTGAAATTTTTTATCATTTTTTTCTTTAAAATAAAGTAGAATAAGAAAATAAAAAAGAAAAACTTTTGAAGCAAATATGGCTAAAGAATAACTCTTGTTAAGTCTTGATAGTTGTATATATGGACAGCAAGAATATTTTTAACATCATATTTTCAGTTAACTTAGAAAACAATAAAATAAACTAGAAAAGTCTATTAATCAGAATGTATATTGCTCAAATTTCAAGTGGGTCAATAATTTTCATCTAAAATTTAATCCTTTGATTGTTAAGATGCAATTAGTTTAGGAAGTTATTGGACTCTACCTGGATTAGCTTTCTGTTACTGCTGTAACGTGTTACCACAAACGCAGTGGCTTAAACTGACACAAATATAACCTGTTGCAAATCTGATGCCAGAAATGTGAAAGGAAATCAGTGTCTGCAGGACTGGTAGGTAAGACCCTCACTAGAAGAGGAGCAAATGTTAAGACCATGCACTTGGGCTTTCTAGCCTGCACAACTTTGAGAAAAATAAACTTATTTTCTTTATAAATTACCCAAAGTCTCATTTTTTCAGGGAATGATAATAACAATGTTTGTTAATAATAGTAGCAGTAGTAGCTAGCATTTATTGAGCTGTTATGTGCTAGGTATGTGGCTAAAAGATTTGTTGGATAATCCACTTATTGCTGAAATCCCTCTCCTCTTTCACAGAAGAGGAAAATAAATCTTCAGTAAATCAAGGGACATATCCAAGGTCACCTAACTAATACATGGCAAAGAGTCCAGGCTGTGAACCCTAGAGCTTGCACTGTGGGGACACTCTGAGCCAGCACCAACATGGCCGTGTTCTCATGGGACCAAACCAGAAACAGTTCTGAGAAGGAAGTATATCAGCGTCTGAGTTAGTACCTACTAGGAACTGGTCTAGGGGATCAAGAAACACTTCAGCAAAGCTAAAATCTGAAGGGTGAGCAAATGTTAAATAAACAACTGTGGTGTGCTTCAAAGACATATTTGAGGAGAGCATTCCAAAAAGAGGGATTAGCCCCTGCAAAGGAAAAAGCCCTGTGGCTACAGCACATTCCTAGAACAGAAAGGCGATTATTTTAGTGGCTGATTTAAAGGGAACACAGGCAACATGGTGCATTCTGAAATCAGAGAAGTGACTAGAGCTCAGCGCTTGGAAAGTTGTAAGATTTTGGGGTGAAACAGTAAATGTAATGCCTGGAAATATTTTTGTGTATCACAACTGGGAGCAAACTGCTACCAGCTGGTGTGTAGAGGCCAGGGAGGCTGCCCACTATCTTACAGTGGATAGCAAAAAAAAAAAAAAAAAAAAAAAAACGAAAAACCCCAGCACCTTGGCCTGTAGTATCAATAGTGTTAAGGGAAAAGTCCTGTTTAAAGGGCAATAAGAAACATTTTTTTTTGAGACATGGCCTTGCTATGCAGCTCAGGCTGGCCTTGAGCTCACTATGTACCCCAGGCTGGTCTCGAACTCGCAGTGATCATCCTGCCTCAGCCTTCCAAGTGCTGGGATTATGGGCTTGTGCCACCACACCCAGCTCTTAATGGAAAACTTTAAAGGATTTTAGGTGGGTGAATATTCAATTGTTACTTGTATTTTAAGACTGACATGTTATATTGTTTATGTTGCTGCTATGGTGGATATAGCTAACTATATAGAGATAGACTAATTAAGATATTTTCATAGAAGTCCAGGCAAAAGATGATTTTGGAGTTCTCTGGGACTGTGGCAGTGGCAGCAGAGAAAATGGAAAGATCCCAAGTTCAACTTTAAAGATAGAAACGAGAGGACTTCCTGAGGTTTAGATGTGGTGGTGCTTAAGAAAAGAGAGGAATCAGATTATGATACATTTATGACTTTAACTTATAAGTGGACAGATGAGAGTAAGAAGGAGGGAAAACCAAAATGAAGAAAAGTGATGCATGGAGGAAAAGAGGATGTCATTTTTGGTCATGGTATTTTTGAAGTGCATATCTGTACATCAGTGAAGACATCAAGAAGGCAGTTAGACATATAAGATTGGAGTGCAGACAAACATAGGCTGGAGAAATGCATTTATGCACTTTCCATCTAGAAGACAAATGGGAAAGTATGGAATGTCTGAGAACTGATACTTACCTTCTGAAAATTGTACTGTGAGAATATATTGCTGATCTTTCCTTAAAACTGTCTTTTGGAATAGGCAGAAATCTTGAAGACATAGTTATAGGCAGAGTTCATGACCAAAATCCAGGCCACATGGGAAATACAACAAACAATCAACAAATGAGATCTCACCTTATAAAAAATGTTTGGCACAACAAAAGAAATCACAAACAGAGTGAAAATCCAAGCCACAGAGTGGGAAAAAATTATAGCCAGTTGCCCCTCAGACAAAGAACTTATATTTAGAACATATAAAGAACTGAAAAAATCAGGCCCTCCCAATTGAAAGACTCAATCCAAAAATGGGATCTGAGATGAACACACACTTCTCAGATGAAGAAATACAAATGGCAAATAAGTATATGAAAAAATGTTTAACATCATTGGTCATTCAAGAGATGCAAATTAAAGCAGCACTGAGATTCCATCTCACTCCAGAAAGAATGGCCAACATCAAGAAATCAACCAATAACAAATGCTGGAGAGGCTGTGGGGAAAAAGGAACACATCTCCACTGTTGGTGGGAGTGAAACTGGTGTAACTAGTGTGGAAATCAGTGTGGAGATTCCTCAAAAATCTAGGGTCATAGATCTCATTCAACCCAGCTATTCCCCTGCTGGGTATATTCCCAGAAGAACTAAAAACATCATACCACAGCAATATATGTGCACCCATGTTTATAGCAGCACAATTTTAACAGCTAAGTCTTGGAAACAACTCATATGCCCATCAAACAAAGAATGGATAAAAAGATGTCTTTTTAATAAAATGGAGTACTACTCAGCCATAAACAAGGATAAACTTGAGAATTTTATAGATGAATGGATATAACTGGAGAACATACTCATAAGTGAAATATATCAGACTTACGTGTGTAAACATTGTATTGTCTCACTAGCATGAGAAGCTGAGGGAGCAAATAAGATAAAAAATATACAGTAGATATTGGGAATTGGGAAGATATTGTTCAAAAGAAAAGACAAACTGGGATGGGGAAAGGGGAAAGGAAGTGAGAAGAAAAAATACATGCACAAGGTAGTTAAGATAGTTATATAGCTAATTTCTCTTAATTCACTGAAAAAGGCTTCAGCTAATATTATTTGGACAATATTCCTTGTCTATATTGTGTACTCTAAATAACTACTATGAAGATAACACTATGCAATGTACTAAATATTCTTGATATTCTACTAGCATGTTTTGAAACTGTTTTATTTTTATTTTTTTCTCTCTTAAAAAGGAACTGTCTCTTGGAGTCATTAGAGAAGTCATTTGGTATTGATTGGATCTTAGGGACTGGACAGCCTGAAATTTCTCATATTCTGTAAACCCATGTGCATGTTGCTAAAAATAAAAATGAAATGGTCTTTATTTTCACGAAACATGAAGCAGCAGAAATGAACATAACAACATAACATAACATAATGGATTTATCAGTACCTATTTATAGCTAAATATAAATTTCTTATAGATTTGATATCTGAGATTTAATTGTTCACCAATAATTCTAGGGCTTAATTCCACTGCAACTGGAAGAAACAGTGAGGTAAGAAGGCAAAGCCTTCTATTCGAGATTTTATACCGTTAAATAATCAACTCATCTGTCCACTTCTCTCTACATCTATTGCTATCACGCGAGGGGAAGCCACACTGAACCTCTCCTGGTCTCAGCAGCAAGTGCACCGCTGCTCTCCCTACTTTCCATTATGCACCATCAGTCTCTTTTTCAGATACCTTCCAGTACCGATATTGTAAAACACAAGTCAAATTATCATTCCTTGCAGAGTATGTGATCCTCTACATAGAAGAAGCAAAAATTCCACCAGAAGACTCCCTGAATTAATAACCACACTCAGCAATGTAACAGGATACAAAATCAGTACACAAAATCAATAAGCATTAATAATGAACTCACTGCAAGAGAAATTAGGAAAACAATACCACTCACCATATCATCAAGAAAAATTAAACATGTAGGAATTAGCCTAATTGAGGAAGTGGAAGACCTTTGCAGTGAAAACTATGATACTCTGAAAAAAGAAATTGAAGAGGACATCAAAAATTGAAAGATATTCCCTGTTCCTGGATAGGTAGAACCAATATTGTCACAGTGGTCATGCTTCCAAAACTGATATGCAAACTTAATGAAATCCTAATCAAAATACCAACAGAATTCCTCATAGAACTAAAGAAAACAATCTTGAAATTCATATGGAATCAGAAGAGACCTAGAATAGCCAAAGTAATCCTGGGTGAAAAGAGCAAAGCAAGAAGAATCACAATTTGTGGTTTGAAGTTATATTGCAAAGCTATAGTGATAGTTAAAATAACCAGCATGGTATTGGCACAAAAACAAGACATATAGACAATTGGAACAGAATTGAGGATTCAGAATCAACCGTAGGCACATTCAACTGTTTGATCTTTGACAAAAAGTCCAAAAACATGCACTGGAAGAAAGATAACCTCTGTAATAAATGGTGCTGAGAAAGTTGGCTTTCCTTATGTACAAGGTAGAGTCTAGATCCATACATCTCACCATGTACTAAACTAAACTCAAAACGGTTCAAAGATCTAAATGTTGAAACAGAAATACTTAATCCACTACAAGATAAAATAGGTCAAACTCTAGGCACAGGTACAGACTTTTTGAACAGAACCCCAAGGTATAAGAAATAATGCCAAGAATTAACAAGTGGGATCACATCAAATTAAAAAGCTTCTGCACAGCAAAGGAAACATCCAACAGAGTGAAGAAACAACCCACAGCATGAGAACATTTTTATTTTATTAGCACACATTTGCAGTAGATGCGGTTTACAGTTATCTTGGAGAGTGGGCACAGGTATATTCTACACCTTATTTCCTTTTTTAAAAATCTCCTTCCTCTTCCCTACCCCTCCTTCCTCCTCTAATTTCCCTTTCCAAATTTTCATTCTTTTTTATATTATTAATCTTAGCTAATATTATAAGGTAAAAATGTTTGTCTGCTATTGGTGCTTCTGATAGAGGACTAATATTTGAAATAAATAATTCAAAAAGGGCAAGGCATGGTAGTACATGCTTGTAATCACAGCACTTGGGAGACTGAGGCAGGAGGATCTTTGCAAGTTTAAGGCTAGCCTAGGCTATACAGTGAGCTCAAAGCCAGTCTGAACTACATAGCAAGACCCTGTCTCAAAAAAAATCCCCAAAATATGTAACTCAAAAAAACTCTCCCTAAAAGAAAGATCCAATTAAAAATAGGAAACTGAAATGAGTACACACTTCTCAAAAGAAGAAATACAACTGACTAATAACATCACAGGCCACTAAAGAAATGCAAATTAAAATAATTCTTAAATTCTATCTTCCTCCAGAATGAATGGCTATCATCAAGAAATCAAATAATAACAAATTCTATTGCAGCTGCAGGAAAAAAAAGAACCCTTCTACGTTGTCATTGGAAATGTAAACTAGTACAACTACAGTGGAAAATAATATGGAGATTTCTCCATAAAAACTAAAACAAAGACTCCTTTTGACTCAGCTATTCCTTTTCTAGGTGTTTAGCCAAAAGAATTAAGGACATCATACCACAGTGATACATGAATATCCATATTTATAACAGTACAATTCATAATAGTTAACTCTTGGAGGCAGCCTATGTATCCATCAATAAATGAATGGATAAAGGGAATGTGGTGTTTATACACAATGGAGTACTACTTTGCTGTAAAAAGTATACACTTGAGTCATTCACTGGTAAATGGATGTATCTTGAGACCATAATGTTAAATAAAATAAATCAGACAGCCAAGCTTAAACATTGCATGGTTTCTCTTATATGAGAAGCCCAAGATACAAATAAAGAACAAAATAAAAATAGATAATAGGAATTAGGGAGATAGATCTTTTTCAAATGGAAAGGTGATCGAGATGGAGGGATGCAGGAGGGATGAAGCAGGGGAGGGAAGGGAAGGGAACAAAGAATGAAGATGTGTTTTGTGCATGTAGCAACTCCCCCAGGATGCATGGAATCATTATGGACTGTAAACACATACCAATAAAAACTGAAAACAGTTACAAAAATAACACATACAGTGAAGCTCACTACTTTGTTCTTGAAAATCCTGCAGCAATTTCTCATGACACTTCCAATAAAGTCAAAATTGTCACCAAGGCCTTACATGGCATGTGTCTTGCCTCCCTCTCCATCGTCTTACTGTCTCCACATGCTCACCTTGTCCAGACGTCCTAGTCCTCCTCATGAGTCAGCTTGGCTTTTGTGCCTGGGTCTTAGCACTTGCTGTTACCATAATTGGATTATTCTTCCTCTCGCACATTTATGTGGCAATATTCTTCACACCTCCCAGGTCTTAGTTTGAATGTCCTCTCTTCATGGCTATGTTTATCTCTACTTAATAGCTACAGCATTAGGCACTCAGCTTTCCTAAGCATCCGTATCCTTGTCAAAACAATGAAGTTGAAGAGAGTTCTTATTAATAAATATAAAATTCTAATAAATAATCCTGAGAAAACTAGTTAACCATTTGGAAAAATATAAAACTAAGTCAATTTTTTACACTATACATAAGAAAAAATTTTACATGGATCAAGAATGTAAATGCTGGCGGGCGTGGTGATGGATGCTTACAATCCCAGTACTCAGAAGGCTAAGGCACGAGGATCGCTGTGAGTTCAAGGCCAGTCTGGGCTAAATAGTGAAATCAAGGCCAGCCTGAACTACATAGCAAGACCCTGTCTCAAAACAAACAAACAAACATACAAAGAATCTAAATGTAAAAAATACAGGCAAACAAGTCCTAGCAGAAAACATGGCTGTGGTAGATGCCCATAATCCCAGCACTGAAGGAGGTTGAGGTAGAAAGATAACAAGATTCAGTCCTGTCTTGGCAAATTTGAGAGATTCCGTCTCAAAATAAAAAGCACTGAGGGTGTAGCTTAGCAAGAGAGCCTCTATGTTCAATCCGCCTAACCAAAAATATCTGTTCTTTTCAAACTCAATGTACAAATAGAGATACTTCTAACTGTTCAATACATATTACATGTATGACAGTGACCCCAAATTGTCACTTAATATGTTCTGCATGATAAGATATGAGCCGCTTCCTCAATCCATGGAATGTTGAGGTGACACCCAGTACACTCAATGCTTCCCCAAATTCAGTGTCTCACTATTGTCTGCACCTATCAAGAAAGAAAAAGAGAAAGCAAGAAATTAAGAAAGAACAAGCAACTTGGTTTCATCTTTTAAATGCAAGAACTAATACTTAATAAATGAGACAAAACAGCTATCTTTTCTTAAAAATTCTTCCAGAGCTACTAAAAACCTTGCATTTACAAAATACATTATACACATATCCCATTTTTCCCAGACGGGCCTTCTTTGCACCCTGCTTTATGAGGGGGCGCTGGGTGTTCCCTGCTGCCTGTTTTGGCTTTGTTTCCTCTTCTGCAGGGGCAGGTTTCGCCAAGAATATCACACATCTCTTGAGCTCTTCCTCTGCCCCAAGAGAATTTGCAAAGCTGGGCTGCTGGGCCTCCCACCCTCAAATAACCTTTGAACACAGTATTTAGACAATATGGCCTTCGGCCAAAGATGAAAAGCTCTAAAATAATATTGAACTGTAGTGTGTGTGTTTCTTTTTCTCAAAGGAATGGGGGAGCAATACTGAAATTACTTTCTGTGTATTCTAGGACTGACCAAATAAGTAAGTATATTGTGGATAAAGAAAGCCAGATTTCATATTGCCAGAGAAAGGAGTTACAAATAAGAAAAAATGGGAGAAACACAATGAACTCTGTACTGTTCGATTGGATCTGGACACACCAAGGTGATATTGTAGATGTAAGTATAGTTATGAATGTATACACATATAGATGGATATGGTTTGTGTGCTTATAGTTTTCTTTCTAGCATTGCTGATTGGGGGGACCTAGAGGCAACGGTGCCTAGGAAACAATGGGTGCACTTAGCAACCGTGTCTTGATTTTTAAAGAAGGGATCATGAATCACTGGAGAAATGGTTGATTGCAAGACTGGCGGTAGAAAAGAACAAGATAAGTCTGAAATATCCATGGATGCCAGCACAAAAAATCTCTTCAAAGCCTGATGGAAATAGGTCAAAAGGAACTACGATTCATCTTCAAAAGGCTTCCATTTGATCAAATTGTTGGGCAAATTGTGCTTCATTGTACATTATAATATTACATCCTATTAAATAAAAGAAAAATTCATGAGCACAGATTGATTAAATAAATAAATAAATAAACAAAGAATAAGTCCCTTCTTATAGTAGAAAGAAACAGTAAATGTAGAAGAAATGATAGAATTAGAAAAATCAGCGGGGTGTGGTTGCACACACCTGTACTTTCAGCACTCAGGAGGCTGAGACAGGAGGATTGTTGTGAGTTAGAAGCCAGCCTGGACTACATGTGAGTTCAAGTCCAGCCTGAACCACATAGTGAGACCCTGTCTCAAAAAGGTAAAAAATGAAAAAAGAAAAGAGAAATCATCACATAGCAAATATCACAGTAATAGTTACTGTGGGCAAGATTCAATTAAACCTATTTTGTAAAATTTTGAGGAGTAGCAAGATATTTACATAGTTTTAAAATATCTTCCCTTAGAAGCTTATTAATTGAAGGAGGAAGATAGCTCTTTATGAGAAGTGTCTGGTAGATAGCCCTTAACCAAAGATCAAAGTTAACTTTACCAGTAATCAGACAAATGGATACCATGTGCCCCCTAAAAGGATGGATGGAGAACAACCTAACACCAACTAGGTGTTAGTCCTGCTCCAAGGATAGAACCCAAATAAAGTCATAAACAAACATTAAACAAACCCAAACTGAGGAATATTTCACAGTTGGTTGACAGTTTTAGAAATGTCAAGATACAAAGATTGTGTCTCAGGTAAAAGCAGACCAAGTAAATGTGATAATTAAGTCTACCATATGTCTGGATTTCATTTGCTATAGAAGACATCAACGAGAAAATCATAAAAATCTGAATGAAATCCAGAGTAGACAAAAAGTATTATATCAGTGTTAATTTACTGATTTTGACCATTGTACTGTGATATGTCAGAGAATGTCTTTGCTTTTAGAAAATATACACGAAATATACTTAGGGATAAAGAGGCATAATGCCTTTGACTTACTCTCAAAAAGCTTCAAGCAATAAATATAATATTATGCATATGAATAAGTATGCATATGTGTATGCATAAA
>PVLD010036394.1:0-11000 GCA_004027595.1 Dinomys branickii
GTGTTCTTTTGCTGGATATCTGGGATCTTGACTATTATATGCCTGTGTGTGTTTTTCTTTGGGTTATGGATCATTGGGGTTCTATATGCCTCGCTTAACTGAACTTCAGTATCTTTTACCTTGTTTGGGAAATTTTCTGCTATTATTTCATCAAATATTCCTTTTATATCGTTTGTGAGATCTCCTGCAGTTTCACACAATCCTATAATTCGAATATTGTTACGTTTTGCTTCATCTTGCAGCTGTTGGATTGACTTTTCTTGTGTCTTTGATGATATCATGAGATTCTTCCTTTCACGCTCATAAGCTGCCATGCTGTCTTCAAGTTCTGAAATTCTATCTTTGGTTTCATTTAAACGGTTTTTCATGCTTTCAGCGTTAGTTTTCAAATTCTGGAATTCTCTTTGGACCTGTTTCATTCTTGGTAATTCATTCCTAAATTGCTCTTGTAACGTTTCCATTTGTTTCCTATTTTCTTCTAGTCTTTTGTCTATATCTTCTCTATGTGCACGGAACATTTCTTCCATCATTGTTTTCAGCTCGTTTTTTATCTGAGAAATCATTGTGGGTATGTGGCTTACTTCTGCTTTAAGCTCTTTTATGGCCCGTTGGAGTTGTTTCATTTCGGATGCAATTGTTTCATAACTTGAAGTTATGAGGCTTGCTGGTTCCCCTGTATCCTCACATTCAAAACTTGTTCTGGGTGGGGTTGAGTTTTGAGACTGCGTTTTGTTCCTCTGTTTTCCCATTTTTGGGTATCAGATTCAAAATGTGGAGCTATAAATTCCACAGACAGTTCAGCAGGCAAAGGTCTGCTGCAGAGGCTGCTCAAATGATTCCTTCTCTTTGGGAGAATGTCCCTTAAGCTGTCTGCTGAGATTTCCGCTTCTACTCCCTACCCCAAGACCTGGCCGGGGCGAATAAACAGCTCGCCATCCCAGGATTCTTGCAGACAGGCCACTCAGGTGTTCCTCCCTGGGTGGAGCTCCTTCCCCCCTCACAAAACCCGTTGGGGTGCCTAAGTAGGTCTTCCCACCCGGGAGATCCCACAGTCCTTAAAGCTGCTTTGATGTCTCTCCCTGGGCTGAGCTTCTTCCCGATTTAGGAAAATCCGGTTAGAGCGTGCATTTAACTCACCCTGTGATCGTGCAGACAGGAGTGCCGTTCAGATGTTTTTCCCTGGATGGAGATTTTCCCTGACTCAGAAATCCCGCTGGCCGGTTGCTGTTGCTCCAGTTCGCGCAGCGCTGGCTGCAGGGGTGGGGTTCTGAGCGGGATCCCGGAGCGCTGCCCGGTTTGGCGCAGTTTGTCCCAGTAGCGCGTTCTCTGTTGGGTTCAGGAGCTGAAGCTGTTCTTCCCTCCGCACTCGCTCTCTCGGCTGGTCGTCTTCTTCCCGGAAGTCCTTATTTCTATCTTCATATTGCTATATTTCATTGTTTGGGTGGTAATCCTCTGGGAGGTTCTCTCTCTGCTGCCTACCCGGTCGCCATCTTCCCGGAAGTCTTGTACTTTTATTTAAAAAAAAAAAAAAAAGGTCAGGCAGACACCGTTATCCTCTGGAAAAGTTCATATTGATCTGTACAAGTTCTTTATATATGAAAAATAAAATGAGTCTTTGCAGCAGGCGCAGAGACACAGGGCCTGGATCCTGCTTCGAGGAAGAGTGGGAGTGGGAAGGTAGGTGGTCTGCAGCCGTCAGCTGTTAAAGGATCTGCTTTAGCATCCCAAGGATCTCATCTTTTATATGACAGGGGGAGGGGGTGGCAGGATGTAAAGGCCTAATTTAGAACATTTTAAGGTATAGTGTTTGCTACAGAGCTCCCCACAGGGATGGCTGAGGCTTTGTAGAGCACCTTCCAGTTCAGGCGGTGCATGGAATTATGTCTGCTCCCCAATTCAGATGCTTCCTGCTATCTCCTTCCTTTTGCAGGTGTTCATCCCCGCACCCAGGGCCCTCGCACTGAGCTACATTCCCAGCCTCTTTTTGAGATGATTTTGATAAGTTGCCAAAGCTGCACTCAAACTTGCTGTCCTCCTGCATCCACCTCCAAGAGTGCTGGGATTATAGACGTGCACCACCACGCCCGGTTTGTAACACTCTTATTCCTTCTTTTTTTTTTTTTTTTTTTTTTAATTTTTTTTTTTATTTTTTTTATTTTTTGCGGTACTGGGGATCGAACTCAGGACTCTGCGCTTGCTAGGCAGGCGCTTATTCCACTGAGCTATATCCCCAGCCCCTTCTTATTCCTTCTATGTATTGCAAATATCTCTCTGTGACTCCTGTTTGGGTGTGGTGTTTTTCCTCACCACAGCCCTGCTTTACTGACCTCGTCTACTTGAGAAGATTTAATGTCGGCTCATAATCATTTTGTGCCTACACCCAGGCAATTTCAGTGTCCACAGAGATGTTCAAATGCCTTGCCCTCTTCCAGCTCTGCATCCACCTTTTCCTGCAGGGCCCTTTTTGTCTATCTAACTCATTCATTCTGGTGCCCATAACCTAGATTTTGCAGATGATGGCATCGCTTCTTTTTGTTGTTGTTGTCTTTTTGAGACAGGGTCTCACTACACAGTTCAGGCCAGCCTTGAACTCACTTTACAGACCAGCCTGACCTCAAACTCACAGTGATCCTCCTGCCTCAGCCTCCCAAGTGCTAGGATTACAGGAATGTGCCATCATGTCCGGTTTTTTGGTTTGTTTGTTTGTTTGTTTTTGATATCAGGAATCAAACTTACAACCTTGTGCTTGCCAGGCAGGTGCTGTGCCGCTGTGCTACATTCCCAGTCCCAGCATCCCTCCTATAGTCCAAATTCATACACCCACCCTCCAACCATGTCTTCCTGTTACCACACTTTCTTCTCCTCTCACTCCCTTGATCATTACCTTTGATCCATTAATCTTAACCCTTTTCACCATCCCAAAGCTTTCATATTCCTCCTTCCTTCCTTCCTTCCTTCCTTCCTCCCTTCCTTCCTTCCTTCCTTCCTTCCTGTTAGACACGAAATTGTGTCTGCTCCAAAATTCATATGTTGAAACCCTAGCTCTCCCCTGCCATATAATAGTATTTAGAAATTAGGTTGCATGGAGATAACTAAGGCTACATGAGATCATAAACGTGGCTCTAAAAACTAGGACTGGCATCCCTGAAAGAACAGAAGAGACACTTGTGATCTCTCTGTCCACTCGCAGAGGAAAGGCCCTGTGAGAACACTATGCAAGGCCTCACCAGAAACCAGCTCTCTCTGTCCCCCTGCCAAATCACTGAGAAAACGGGAATCCGCTGTATGAGCCGCCTTCTCTGTGGTATTGCACTAATATAAAACCCAGTTCTTCTGTGTTGACCTCAGTGCCACAAAACATGGCTGATGAAAAGCCACTGTCTTGCCTGGTCTACTTTAAATTCATGACCACCTGCCTCAGTGGGCATTTAACTTCCTAGCAATTATTTCTGTTTCCCAGTCTATTTATTCTCCTACTCTCTGAGTTAATTATTCCCTGTCTTTTCCTCCCTTTTCATGCATGTTCCACACTAACTCTGCTGATGACCTTGCCTCTTATTTCCTAACAGAGGCCACTGGCGAATAGGCTTTTGCAACTCCTGCTGTGAATGCACCAGTCTAGCAGTGTCGGCACACAGCCCCCAGCCTTCCCTCCTGGATGGCAGAGGCTGGCTTTGCCCCTGCCATGTGCCTAACTGTCCTGAACCACTGAGACTCTTTCTTTGGTGGAGAGTGTCAGCCCTCAAAGACACCGTCCTAGCACCCACCTCCCCACCCCCAACCCAGAAAGCAAGAAGGCAAAGGGAGAAAAATCTTAGCACCCCTTCCAGCTCTGGCCCTGTTTCTCTGCTCTTTGAAGTGCAGCCCCTAACAGTCTCTATCCATGTCCCTGACACCACTTCAAGCTGTCCTATGCCTGGGCCTTCCTCTGGAGCTATTGCTCTGTCCATACCTTTCTTGGTCAGCAGCAGCACATGACAGATTGGCCATCCTCTCTCCCCCCGAACATTGTTTCTTCATTTGATTTTGAGAACAGCATAGTCTTCCTGACACCTTCTACCTCAGTTCAATATGTACTGGTTCCTCCTCATCTCTGAGGCCTCTAATAGCCGCATTAAGGACTGGATTGTACCAAGTCATCACTCCCTCAGCTGTTCTCTCCACTGCCCCAAGGCCTTGTGCTATTAGGCAAGCAGTCCACCCCACTGAGCTACACGTTGGCCCATCTCTCTTTTAAGAGAACTGAAACATGTATTACTCATGATCTCAGAATGACCCTCCCTCTGACAGCCACATGGTGTGTCTTTATTTCCTTCTGGCTTGTAATCCTCCTGCCTTAGATTCCCAGCGCCCTGGGAAGTGCATGCAGGTGTGCAGTGCCATGTTCATTGACACACACATACTGTTTTATCTGCTTTCTTTGTTTTATTTATTTTTTTCACTAGCCCTGAGAACTACCCATCACTTTTATACCTGTCTATATTCTGTCTTCCCAATTAGAACGTGATCTACTACCTGACAACCCAAGTTAACAGAGCAAAGGTTTATTTGGCACACAATTTGTGTCCCATAGTTGGCTGGCTCCAAGGCAGGGGCATATAGCAGAGGAGAAACCGGTCATGGCATCACAGTGAAGGAGAGGAGGAGCAGCAGTCACAGCAGGTGACAAAGCAGCAGTGACATCAGCAGGCCTCTTTCTATCCCTTAAATTCTATCCAAAAAAAATTTTTTGGTACCAGGAATTGAACTCAGGACCTTGCTCTTGCCAGGTAGGCACTTGTGTCCTGAACTATATTCCCAGGCCTGTCCAAATTTAAAAACAAATGAAAAAATAATGTGAGCTCCACTAGAGAAGGAACTTTTGCTTTCTTTAGTTACCATTTTATCAGCAATACCCTCAGTATACAATATTCACCACATGAGTGAACGGGAATGCCAAGTTGCCCACAAAGATGAATAGCCCACCATCTACAACAAAGGGTATTTGTAAATATTTAGGTTGTGTTCAACCAGCCAAAGAAATGTCTGTTTGATTTTGCCTTGGTAATTAATATTTTATTTTTGTTTTCATTTTTGTGCGTGTATGTGTTTTGTTTTGTTTTGTTGTCAGTTTGAGACAGAGTCTCACTATGTAATTCAGGCTAGCCTTGAATATGCTTTGTAGTCTAAGCTGATCTCAGACTCACAGTAATCCTCCTGCCTCAGCCTCCCAAGTGCTGGGATTATAGGAGTGCCCCACCATGCCAAGCCATTAATGTACAATTGTAGAATCAAAACTCAACCACACACAAAGGCTTACCTGTTGCTGTAAATCAAAAGACTTTTAAGGAGCTTTTATTATCTGATTTAGGCCATTTTAACCTACAGTGATCACAGCCCTCAGTTTTCAGGGCAAATTATAAGAAACTGTGAAGTGTCACAGACACACTAATCCTATCCTGCTCACATCACCTAAAATTAGCTCAGGAAGGTAGAGAACCAAAATGGAGATTTTGAAAAGAAGGTGGCAAAATATGTGGGCTGTAGTGGCTAGATGGCTTGCTCATAATTCTCAAGACCTTGAACTCTACAGCTGAGCTGTGAAACTCCTCGCTACGCTCCGGGCAGGCTGGTGGGGAGGGGGCCTGCTTGGACAGCATGTAGGCATGTAGGCATGTAGGCATAGGCAGCATTTCACTAGGTTATTACAAAGACTTGTTTCTGTTCTGTAAACTTTCTACTTACAGAAACAAGAAGCCTAAACAACCACCCTGGTGAAACTGACTTATAATCTAGAAAGTAGAGATTGACTCTCCAGGGAGGCAACTGGAGGAAAGAAGCCTCACTTGACCTCTGCAAGAGAGGACCATCCCCAGGCATCCCCCACACACCTGGTCCAGGCTTCCCACCGCCAGAAGCTGTCTGTCCTGCATACAGCATCTTACGTCCCTTCCATGGCTACGATTCCAAGTAGCCTTACAAGCAACTTGCTGAACATTTGGTAGTGAGTTATTTGCTCTCTGGGCACCAACTGATACTAACCCTAACCAAGGAGGTTGAGCAAGCAGTTTTGGTTTTTTAGACAGGATATTACTATCTAGCTCAGGCTGGACTTGGACACACTACATAGCCTAGGCTTGCCTTGATCTTGTGGTGATCCTCCAGCCTCAGCCTCCTGAACACTGGAGGTTACAGGCGTGTAACAAGTAAAGTTTTAAGAGGTTATAACTTTATAGGGAATGATTCTGTCTTTAACCTCGCCTTGGCGAGGAAAAATTCAAGTAAAGTAGTAATCTTTTCCATTTGAAAAGATGAGGAAAAGACCTTCCTCAATTCCTATCTCAAATGTTTAAAGGCAAAGCAAGTATGCTGGGCCCTCTGCTGTGTGAGGAGGCCAAACCAAAGCTTGGCTCTATCAGACAGGTACTGTGGTGGTCACTCTGCTCCTCACAAATGCTCTGGTTTGGTTTGGGGCCTCTTTTGTGGTGGTGGAAGGTCTCATTTCTAAAGTACAGAAAACATGCCGTTCCAAAACCATAGGGACCATCCATTCCCAAAAGAAAAGGACTGAGAGATTCAAAAGACTGAGAAAGATTGAGAAAAGTTCACAAATGAATGATAGACCTCTGTCTGATTACCATTGTACTGAGTGTGGTGACACATATCTGTAACCTCAGCCCTTGGGAAGCTGAGGCAGGAGGATGGCCATGAGTTCCAGGCCAGCCTGAGCGGCACAGCGAGACCC
This sequence comes from Dinomys branickii, assembly GCA_004027595.1. NCBI lineage: Eukaryota > Metazoa > Chordata > Mammalia > Rodentia > Dinomyidae > Dinomys > Dinomys branickii. Next base: position 6,725 of record PVLD010036394.1, read on the forward strand.
TGGCTCAAAAAAAATTTTTTTATTACTATTGTAAGGCTGTGTGTGTCAAACATCCAGGGATAAAAATAGTGCTGCCACGAAGCAGGGTGGCGTACAGCAGTGATCCCAACATTGCAGGATGAGCACCACAAGTTTGAGGCCAGCCTGGGCCTCACAGTCAGTTTGAGGCCAGCCTAAACTACATAGTGAGTCCCTTTAAAAAAAACAAACAAACAATGCTGCCCTTAAACTATTATTCTGTTATGTTAAAATGAAAATGAAAAGGGAAAGAAGAAAAAAAAATAAAGAAAACTATCCCTAAGTGTTGGATCAGTTCTCACAAGACAGTATCTCTTCTCTAGGGATAATTTTGAAGTCTGGAACACCGAAAGGTTTCTGACCAATAAAACCCTCCTAATGCACACTCTTCCCCAGTGTCATTTCCAACACTTCCACGCTCTTCCCCAAAATAGCCACCACCATTAAAGGGTTTGAATGTTTCATCCAGAATGGATTAGTTCCTGTGGCCAATAGCCCATGTAATTATAATGAATGTTGTATTAATCCTTATGATACTTCCCTGAGCTCAACACATCACTATATTTTAATCTCCCTCTATTCAGTTGTTCAATTACCCATTAGACTGTTGGTGATCATTTATTGGAGCTTATTTCATCAGTGGTCCAAGAACTTTTTTCAGTTCCCAAGAAATTGCTTCATGTGATTATGGCAATATTATCCTGGTTATGGACCACTGATAGTCTCTCCCCTAAGCAAAATTACAGAATCTCAGAGAAATAGCTGAAGTGGAAAGGCTGCGGACATTAACTTTCCCAATAGATGGGATCCTGGGCCCATTAAGAAAAATTGTAACACATTGTAGCACAAGTCAATGATGCCACATATAATGGAAGATACTACAACAAAAATCTTCTGCCACCAGAAGTATAGCTCACTAGATATTTTGAAAAGCCTCCTGCTTAAAAATGTATCGATAGTGGGTAAGTTTCAACAAATATGTATTCACAGGCTTTGTTAGGATGAGGAAACAGCAAGGGAAATCCTTAGGGGCCGAAAATGGACACAAAGAGCTGAAATCAGCACTATGCCTGCATGAACACCGGGCCACCATGAGGGAAACCAGAGCTTTGGAGAATAAACAGCATCATGGGCTAAGAAGCAATCCTGGCTCTTGTTTCAGATCAGCACTGTTCTGCTGCATGAAAACCAGCTTCAAGGTGACAGCACACCAAAAAAGAGCAGACAGGTCCAGGATTGCACAGAAGAAGTTATTGGGAAAACACAGCAGAAGCAGAATGCTGGGGGACACTGAGACCATTGGATCTCTGAAGTTTGGGCCAGAAGGAGAGGAATGTAATTTGGTCAGGACAGCAGTGACTTCATCCAAGTTGGAATGTACCTGGTTTATCTTAAGCTAATATTAGAGGCAGGCACATTCCTGGGGCCAGGATCAGACTGTAAAGCTCCACATACTGCTCTCACGGTTCGGCCTATTTATAGTTTGCTGGGAAACTGTGAAGGAAAAACTAGCTAGGACTCTCCTGAGCAATCACGTCGGTTGTGACCCAAAATGGCTGTAGTCCTGTCAAGCTAAATCCACACAGGCCTAAAGAAGGCTGGGGGAGGACAAGGGAAATCTGTCTGTCCTCGCTTGGAGTCCAAGGAACAGCAGTAATAATGACAGGCACAAAGAGTTAAACTCAGCAATGTGCCCATGTGGAAGCCAAGCTGCCGTGGGGAAATGCTTTAAACTTTAAGCACAAGCCTGTCCCCTCAAGACTCTGCGGTTAAAGCGAGGCATGGCGGCACACGGCTGTAATCCCAGCACTCGGGTGGCTGAGGCAGGAGAATCGTCTAGAGTTCGAGACCAGCCTGGGCTACAAAGTGAGCTCAAAGCCAGCCTGAACTGCAAAGCGAGACCCTGTCTCAAAAAGACAAAAAAAAAAAAGCTGAGGCAGAAGGATCAGCACAGTTTGAGAGCAGCCTGGGCTACATAGTGAGATCCTGATTCAAGAAAATAAAACAAAACAAACAAACAAAAAGAAAGAATTTATGGTTAAAATTTATATGATTTCTCCTCCAGTATTGGGGATTGACCCCAGGGCTTCACACATGCTAGACAAGCACTCCACCTCTGAACTACATGCTTTGCCTCAAATATATATGATTTTAATCTTATGGGTTCATTTTAGTCAAATAAGAAAGTAAATCTATTTAGGCATGGTGACTCATAGCTATAATCCCAATGGTTCAGGAGGCTGAGGCAGGAGGATTGTAAGTTTGAGGCCAGCCTGGGAAACTTAGGGAGAATCTGTACCAAAATAAAAATAGCTAGGAATGTAGATCCATTCAGCTCCTAGAACTAGGGGGGAGAATGATCACATAAGTTGTGGGCTTTGTACCAGAGAAAGATGAGAGAGACAGAGACACAGACACAGAGGAAAAATGGGAAACAAAATCCATGGCCTGGAGATGTAGCTCATCGGTAAGCACTTGCCTATCACACTTAGGGGCCCAAGTTTAAACCTCAGCACTTAGGGCTGGGGATATAGCTCAGTGGAATAAGCGCTTGCCTAGCAAGCGCAGGGTCCTGAGTTCGATCCCCAGTACCGCAAAATAAATAAATAAATAAATAAATAAACCTCAGCACTGAAAAACAAGAAAAAAAAAAAAAAAAAAGAAGTACATCTACCACACAAGAAAATAAGCCACCATGAGCTAAAGTCAGCAGAACTGTTAGGTAATGGTGATGTGAAAAAACACCCAGGGACCAAGACAGCGGGAAAGATCAGGTTTTACCCCACCTGCACACAGGCAGGCTGACACTGGAGGGATATCAGCAGCCGCCTGGTGGGGGGGCTAAGTACATGGAGGGTTAGGGTTGGGGCCGCAGTTTTGCAGAGTCCAGACGAGGTGTTTGAAGTCACAGCCAAGCGGACAGTCAGCACAGGTGTGTAGATAGAGCTGGTGCCAGGAAGACTTCAGGTCCGCGCTTAAATTTCTCTATTGCCCTTACTTATTATTTACCAGGGCAACCTTTTGTTTCCTTTATTTACAGGCAAAGACATGGGGTACGCTTGGGTGGGCAGCGCAGTGCCCAGGGCTGCCATCGCAGCTGCAGGGAGGCCGAGCTGGTAGCATCACTGGAGCCCAGGAAGGTGAGAGCCTGGGGCAGCATAGCAAGACCCTGGCTCCCAGAGAGAGGAGAGAGGAGAGGGAGGGGAGATCAAACTAAAATGTTTATATCGCCATTAATTGGTAGCTGTCAAAAACTGGAAGCAGGGCTGGGTGTGCGGCTCAGTGGTAGAGTTCTTGCCTAGCAAGCTCAAGTTCCTCACTTCAATCCTCTGCACTGCAAAAACAAACAAAACCACCACTGGAAGTAGCCCAGATGTCCATCTGTCAAATGAATACTTTGTTTGTTCTTACTATGTTATACCACACACATGAGTCATAGAAAAAATTTGCATCAGCATTTATAAAAAGTAGAAAAAAAATATTTCATTATGAAGAGCTTGATTAATAGGAACTTTAAACAAAACAGAATTCTCGGAATTGCTTGTTTAAGGACTTCCGGGAAGATGGCGACCGGGTAGGCAGCAGAGAGAGAACCTCCCAGAGGATTACCACCCGGACAATGGAATATAGCAATATGAAGACAGAAAGGAGAGAGGTGTGTACCCTGAACCCGAGAAGGATATGAAATGGGAACTGAAGCCCTAGTAAAAACCAAGCAAAACCTCTCCTGGAGGAAAGGATCGGAGGGCCGCCGCCGCACAGTCGGAGGGAGAAGAGACGGAGAAAGAGGAAGCCACTGCTTCAAACACACTCTTGGCCCAAGCCCTCGTTCCAGCAATTGCAGCTTCAGCTTCGGAGACCCACGCTCATGGAAGCCTCCCGACTCGGCCAGGGGAGACCGGAGTTCCAAGAGCTGGTCCAGGTCTGGAGAGGAGAGGGCGCAGCCAGGAAAAGAGGCAATGGTGGTTGGGAACTTTTGTCAAATCCAGTGTGAGGATGAGAGGTTGCAACAGCCAGGAGTCCCCACCCTGCAGCAATCTTCCTAATCAGCACCTGGAGGCAAGGTGGAGCCAGAGCAGCCAGTACACAGCCCACCACACCCAACTCTATGCCCGCCTCGAGGCTGTGGCCTCCTGCCTCCCCACTGTGTGGGCGGCTGTCAGTGGGGAGCGGTGGGGTGCATCAGCAGCGACATCAGAGCCACAGCAACTCCCAGGGATCCAGCCAAGGAACAAACGGGAACTGGAGCACAACAGCA
>PVLD010036395.1:0-11000 GCA_004027595.1 Dinomys branickii
TGCATGTCTGTATATGGGTCCATACATCTACAATTCGAAGATATCAATGGATAAAGCAACAACTACTGTTGAGACCATATCACCTTGTCTATAGATTAGTTGTGATTGTACTATTTTCTATGATAATGGGTGTCTGTTTGTCAATATGTTTTTGTACTTTTATGTTTCTAAAATAAAAAAAAAATAAATAAAAAATAAATAAAATAAAATAAAATCAAACCCAGCAAAAATTCAAAGAAGCTTTCTAAATCATGCATTTGCAGTGTTCCTCAAGCACACTGAGCGGGTCCAGGAAAGAGAACCCCTCAAATTGCACTCTCTCACTCCTCCCAGGATCCTACCTACTGCTTCGCACATCTGTGTAGTTGTTATTCAAAGTAACTGAATTTTTAAAGAAATGATCAAATTGCAAAGATGATACAACAATGAAAAGCAGGCTTCTCTTTCTAAGAGCATTCAGGGTTTCTGTCACAAACCCCTTTTCATAGGTGTGTGACTCACAAAACCAAATCTCGGCAACTGGATTACACAGCTCTGAGTACATTCATCTCATTCCAGCATATACTGCCCCTGCAACACCTGTTCCCTGCAGAAGGCATTAAGCATTTTGCACATATTCCTGGGCAGAAATCACAGCTGTTTGTAGTTTTTTGGTAACTGTACCCCTTAGAATGGAATAGAACTAAAATAGTTATGATCCATTAACATTGGGCTACATGCAGATGATCTTTTCTGGTAAGACCTCAAAAGTACAAAACAAAGAACAGGATAAGTATTCAACACTTTCCAAAAGCTTTCAGCACAGTTTATTGGTTTCTGGATGTAACTACCATTTTCAAAGTTTCCTTCCATGGAATGAAGCAACCTATCACCACCTTCTTCCTATTTTTATATCAGGACTATAAGAAGATAATATTTGTTTCTTAGATTCTTAAATGCATTCATTTAGCGTGATTTTCTAGCCAATGAAAGGGAGTTGTTTTAATCTGAAAATAAAGTTACCCAAATACTGATATATTATTATTTTAAACTATCTGTACTTAGCTAATTGTGATTAGATATGGTATTAACTGTTTTCTTATGGTTTCTCTGTTGGCATGGTTGCTTTCTGCTTCAAGAAACAGACAATCCAACTCCAAATGGCTTAAAAAATGAAAGAACTTATTTTGTCACACCATAACAAGTCTCAAATTAGCAAAGATCAAGAGTTGACTTACTTGGATTATCAAATAACCAGGTTCTTTCCACATTATGCTCTTCAATCTGAATTTACAGAGACTGAAAAAGGACAATGTATCAGTTAGGGCTCTTTGAGAAACAGAACCAGAAGGAGATATATGTATATTTTTTTCAAGTAACTGGCTTATGTGTTGTAGGAGTTGGCAAGTCCAACTCCAAACTACACAGAGTGAGCCGGCAGGCTGGAGCTCTTGGGGAGGAGCTGATGCTGCAGTCCTGAGGCAGAATTTCTTCTTCAGGGAAGGCTCAACATTAATCTTTTTTTTTTTTCTTTTAAAGATAGTAGTAAAAGAAGAACAATAGAAAAACACCAACATCACAGACATAGACAATACAAAGCAAGAACATTAAAAATGATACAGGGTTTCAAAACAAAATGATAGGAATTAACAGTGGTTGTTGTATTACATATTATTCTCTTCAACTGAATTGCTCAGATGGCCAGATATAAGAATGGAAGTTTGTTCAAAACATTAAAGAACATAAAAAATAATTATTAAAAGAACATTAGAGATGTTTCAGAGTTTCACTAGACAAGGTGGTAGGAATTCACCAATGGTTGTTCTATTGCATATCGTTGTCTTCAAACCAGTTGCTCAGATTACCAGGTATAAGCATGCAAAATTGGTCAAAATACAAAAAAATTTCAGCATTAACTGTTTCTTTGAAGAAACCACTAGACATCAACAGTACAGTTATCCTAGCTGTCTGTCTATCTATTGCCTTCCATCTTTCTTTTTTGTCTTTCCTTCATCCCAGTTGTTCCTTCCTTTGAGAAATTTCTTTCTCTTTCATATTATCTATTGTATCTTTGGGGTTTTATTTACTCTTTCAGGTTTTTACACTAGGGAAACAATGTGATGTTCATACATGTGGGTCTGATTTATTTCACTTATGAGTATGGTCTCTAGTTGCTCCCATTTACCTACAAAATTCTTGAGTTTATCTTTTTTATAGCTGAATAATACTCCATTGTATAAAAATACCACATTTTTTTCATCTATTCCTCTGTTAATGGACATTTGGGTCATTTCCAAGATTTAGCTATGACAGATTGTGCTGCTGTAAACATAGGTGCACATATATCCCTGTGGTATGATGTTTTTAATGCTTCTGGGAAAATACCCAAAAGGGAAATAGCTGGGTTAAGTGGGACTTCTAATCATAGTTTTGTGAGGAATCTCCAAACTGATTTGCACAATGGTTTCACCAATCTACACTCCCACCAGCAGTGGAGAAGTGTTCCTTTTTCCACACAGCCTCTCCAGCATTTGTCATTGGTTGATTTCTTAATGATAGCCATTCTTTCTGGGTTGAGATGGAGTCTCAGTGTTGTTTTAATTTGCATTTCTTAAATGACTAATGATGTTGAATATTTTTTCATATATTTGTTTGCCATTAGTATTTCTTCATCTGAGAAGTGTATATTCATCTCAGATGCCCATTGTTGGATAGGGTCTTTGAATTTCGGGGGTCTGAATTTTTAAAATTTTTTATATATTCTAGATAGAAGTCCATTGTCTGAAGGGCAGTTGGCTAAATTTTTTCCCAATTCACAGGTTTTCTTTTTACCCTGTTGGTGATTTCTTTTGATGTGCAAAAACTTTTCAATAACAGGAGTTCCCAGTTGTTGATTCTTTGAGATATTTCCCGTGCAGTTTTGTTTTTGTTCATGAACTCTCTGCCTATCCTTATGTCTTCAAGATTTTTACCTACTTTCTCTTCCAGTACATTTAGTGGCTCTATTTTCATATTTAGATCTTTGATCCTTTGATTTTAGTTTAGTGCATGGTGATAGACATGGGTCTAGTTTTAGTGTTTGGCATGTGGAAAGCCAGTTTTTCCAGCACCATTTATTAAAGAGGCTGTCTTTATTCCAGTGAACATGGTTGGCCCCTTTGTCAAAGATAAGATGGCTGAGTATGTTTGTAGTTGTGTCTGCATCTTCTAATCTGTTCCATTGATCTTCAGGTCTGTTTTTTTGCAAGTACCATGCTGATTTTATCACAGTAGCTTTATAGTATAATTTGAAGTCAGGGATTGTGATCTTTCCTGCCTTTCCTTTGTTGCTCAGGATTGCTGTTGCTGTTCTAGGCCTCTTTGGGTTCAAGATGAATTTTAGGAATGTTTTCTCTAGATCTGTGAGGTATACTAATGTTATTTTAACTGAGATTGCATGGACTTTATACAACAATATTGGGATCATGGCCATTTTCACAATGTTAGTTCTTCCTAGGCATAAGCAAGGAACATCTTTCCATTTTCTGAAATCCTCTTTGATTTCTTTTTTCAGAGTACTATAATTTTCACTGTATAGATATTTGACTTCTTTTGTTATATTGATTCCTAAGTATTTCATTTTTTTAGATGCTATTATGAAAGGTGTGGTTTCCTTAATTTCTTTCTCAATCTGTTTGTTGTTTGTGTACAGGAATGTTATTGATTTTTGAGTGTTGACTTTGTATCTAGCTATCCTACTGAATTTGGTTATTAAACGTATAAGCCTTGTGCTAGAGTGTTTGGGGTGTTTTATGTAGAGTATCATGTCATCTGCAAATAGTGATCATTTTGCTTCTTCCTTTCCTATCCTTACTCCTTTTATTTCTCTCACCTGTCTAATGCTCTGGCTAATATTTTTCAGAGCTGTATTGAATAGGAGAGGTGACAGTGAACATCCTTGTCTTGACCTGATTTTAAAGTGGAAGATTTCAAATTTTGACCATTTAGTATGATGTTAGCCCTTGGTTTGTCATAGTTGGCTTTGATCAGATTGAGGTAAAGAGCATCTATTCCAACTTTTGTAGGGTTTTTATCATGAATGAGCGCTGGACTTTATCAAAAGTTTTTTCTGCATCAGTGCAGATGATCGTGTGACCTATGTCTTTGGCTCTATCATTATAGTGTATTACATTAATGGACTTACATGTACTGAACCATTCCTGCGTTCCTGGAATGAATTCCACTTGGTCACGGTATATAATCTTCTTGATGAGTTACTGCATTCTGTTTGCTAGCATTTTATTGAGAATTTTTGCATCTATACATTTGGGAGATTGTCCTGTAATTCTCTTTTTTGGTTGGGTTTTTTTCTGGTTTTGGTATGAGGAAAATAGTTTTCTCCAGGAATGAGATTGGGGAAATTCCTTCCCTTTCAATTTCATTAAAGAGTTTGAGAAGACTTGGTATTAAATCTTCTCTAAATTTCTTGTAGAATTCAGCTTTTAATACATCAGTACCTGGGCTTTTCTTCATTGGCAAGCTTTTTATTACATTCTCAATTTCACTGGCTGATATTGAGTTATTTGGGATTTTTATCTTCTTCATTCAGCTTTGATAGTTCATGTGTATCTAGAAATCCGTACATTTCCACTGTTTTTTTATTGTATGGGAGTAAAGACTTTCAAAGTAGGTATTGATGATCTGAATTTCTACAGGATCTGTAGGGATTTTACCCCTTTTTCATTCCTTATTACATGCATTTCAGTTTTTTCTTTCCTTTTTTTCATAAGGTTGGCTAGGCATTCATCTATTTTATTTATTCTTTCAAAGAACAAACTCTTCAGTTCACTTTATAGTTTCCTGTCTTCTTTGGGCTTTGGGTTTGACTTGCTCTTCTTTTTCTAGAAGACTGAGGTGCAGCATATGATTGTGCATTTGCCCTCATTCTGTTTACCTGAGGTGAGAATTCACCACTATCAATTTCCCTTTAAGGATGGCTTCCCACGGGTTCCTGTAAGTTGTATCTATATTATCATTTGACTGTAAACATTGTTTAATTTCTTCTTTGATTTCCTCTGTAACCCACTGGTTGTTCAGGAGGGTGTTATTTAATTTCCATGTGGTTATGGGTTTTTGTGGTTTCTTTTGTCATTAATTTCCAATTTCATTGTGCAATGTTCCAATAGTATGCATGGGATAATTTCAATTCTTTTGCATTTCCTTAAGCATGTTCTAGGTGCTAGCATATGGTCTATTTTAGAAAGCATCCCATGTGCAGCTGAGAAGAATGTATATTCTGATGCTGTTGGGTAGAACACTTTGTAAATGTCTACTAAGTCCAGCAGGCCCGTCGTGCACCAATGCCAAGATGTGTTGGACTCTGAAAACCAAATTCTGTGGCTACACTATACTGAATAAAACTAAAGACACTTTTTTTGCATGGACACAGATTAGCTGAATACTTATTTTCTTGGGGCTGCAACTTGCAAAAAAAGAATAAAAATCAGCCATTTTCAACAATTTATATTATTTTTAAAAATAAATTTCACTAGTGCATGGTTTTAAAACTGGGAGAGAATGCGGCAGGGTGATGCACAGACACACTGCGTTTATTCTTTACCAGAGTCTGTATTTTGGCAGACATTACAAATGGAAATACTTTCTAGAAGATACTTAAAATTCTCTTTATGTGACAAATAAATATAACATATTCACTTTATCTCCATGTTTAGTAACAAATCCTGTGAGGTCCAGTGTGCACACATTCTTGACATCTCCCTTTTTTTCCTGTCTCACTTTTCTTCTTTCTCTTTTGGTCTTTTATTTTCTTTTTCCCCACCAGAATGAACCTTGCACTAAAAAATGACAGGTTTTGATCTGACTCTCTCTCACATCCCATGTTTAATTCAGAGCAGTGGATGCTCCTAAATTTGTGAATTTCCCAAAGGAAAGAAGTCGTGTAAGAGCTCTCTACTTCAAGCATGTTGGAAAGGACTTTGCAACATGGCTCAGAACACAAGAAAGTTGTTGGCATGGGTTTAACAAAGGAGATATAGAACTCTTGCAATTAATTGTACAGTGCATGGTCATCTTTTTTTATCTTCAAAATTCAGTTTACAGGAAAATCCTAAAGTCATGTGGCCATCATAACTTCTAATAGATTTGCTTTAGCACCCGCATTATTCATTATGCAGGGGTTAAAATATTGTTTGTTGGAGGTCGTAGGTTTTGTTTGTTTTTTAATTTATTGAGGCGATTTCTTCAGCCAGTTTCCATTTACTGTGTGAATACACTGCTAACACTTGGAGCCCTAAGACACAGGGCAGTTTATTAATTCATTTTTCTGTAGTAAAATTCAATTATTCACAAATTGTATTACTAAGTCCATTTCTTCACAAGATTGGTTTTGTTCTGTGATTTTGTTGCTGTTTTTTTGTCTAGTTGATCAATCTCTCTGTGACAATGGTGTGTTAAAGTCCCCTGTTATGATTGTGTTGCTGCTTGTTTCACTTTTCATGTCTGTTAAAATTTGTCTTATATAGTTGGGTGCTCCTGTACTTGGTGCATAGATGTTTAAGATTTTTATCTCTTCCTCTTGAAGTTTTCCCCTCACAAGTACATACTGATTTCCTTTATCTCTTTTGATTGTTCTCAGTTTCAAGTTCACGTTGTCTGCAAACAGAACAGATACACTCCCTTTTTTCTGAGTACCTGTCGTGTGCAGTATTGTCTTCCATCTTTGATTTTCAGTCTATGAATTTCCTTTTGAGTTAAATGTGTTCTTGTATACAGCATATAGTTGGATTTTGTTTCTTGATCCATTTTGCCAATCTGCTCCTTTTGATTAGTGAATTGAGACCATTTACATTGATGGTTATAACTGACATGTATTGGCTTATCTTTGTCATGTTATTTTCCCGCTGTTGGTTCCTCCCTTTTCCACCTGTTTAATTGCTTTAGCAATTGCTTGCTTTGCTTGGTGGTTACTTTCTGTTGTTGTTCTTGAAGTTGTGGTCTTTTGTATCTCTGTCTAGAATATCTTTTAGTACTCTAAAGTACTAAGGATTGGTTTAGCATGAATTTGTTCAGTTCTTTATCATGGAAATATTTTATTTCTCCATTAACTTTGAAGAATAGTTTTGCAGGGTACATCAATCTGGGTTAAAAGTTCTTTTCTTTTAGTGCCTGAAATACTTCACTCCAAGCCTTCTTGACTTGATGGTTTTTGTTGAGAAATCTGCCATGATTCTGATGGGCTTTCCTTTATAGGTGATCTGTTTCTTTTCTCTAATAGCTTTTAATATTCTGATCGTTGAATTTCTGGGATATTGATCACTATATGTCTGGGTGTCGATTTATTTTTGTTGTGGCTAATTGGAGTTATATATGCTTCGCTTGTCTGTATGTTGAATTCTTTTTTCCATGCTTGGGAAATTTTCTGCTATTCTTTTGGCAGATAGTCTCTTTATGTCATTTGTGTTGACACCTGCTGTTTTGTTGACACCTATTAATTTTACACTGCTTTTCTTTGCTTTGTTTTGTAGTTGTTTAATTATTATTTCCTGGTTCCTTACTATTTTTAAGAGATCTTTCCTTTCATGTTCATTAGTGGCAATGCTGTCCTCAAGGTCTGAAATGTTCATTCAAGCAGTTTCGCCAGCTTTTGAAGGAATTTTTAATTCCCTGGATATCTGTTTGAATCTGTTTCATGCATCCTAGTTCTTTCCTGTATTGTTCATTCGAGGTTTCCATGAGTTTTCTCTGCTCCTCTACTTTCTTATCTATGCCTTCTTTGGATGTGCTGAGAAATTCTTTCATTATTGTTGTCATTTCTTTTTTTTTACCTGAGAGATTATTTTTGATCTGATGTCTTCTATGGATGGATGGAGGTGTTTCTTTACCTCAGTTGCTACCCTTTCAGAAATTTCAATTGTATGACTTTCAAGCTGTTCTGTGTTGATGTCTCCTGGACTTGCTCTGGGAGAGGGTAAAGGTCTGAGATTTCACTTTTGCTCCTTTATTTTGTCATTTTTGAAGATGCACAGGTTCACTGGAGCTCAGCTTCAATCCCACAATGGTATGAGAGTGACAGGATGATTAACTGAAAGTCCCCAGTGCTCAGAATGGCTTCTGCACTGGTGTGTGGGGCAAGGTGTGGTTGCAGATGTTCCCAAAGCTTTCTTTCATTCAGTTGGCTACCAGGCTGGTGGGGAAGGAGTGTGGGAGGCTTATTAGGTTTCTGAGGCTATCCAGGGCTCAGTCAGGCTTCCACAAGTGCGGGGGCTGTAGACCATGGTCACTGAGGCCTCAGACATTGCCCAGGACCCAGCTCAGTCACAATGGCAGTCCAGAAGGGGTGAGGGCACAGTCACTAACCCTGCTGATGGTGTCCAGGGTTCAGCTTGGCTACTCTAGTGTCATAGGGAGTGGCCACTGAGGCCCCAGAAGATGTCTGGAGCTCTTCTTGCCTCATACACTTGTGGAGGAATCATGGAGGCAGTTCACTGGGGTTCCTGAAGATGTCTAGGGTTCATTCTGGCTCCTGAGGGAATGTAGGGTGTCCTCAACATTGCTCTTAAGGACTCCCAGACTGATGAGAGAGAATCCACCCAGATTAGCAAAGATAACCTTCTTTACCTAGAGTCAACTGGTTGTAGATGGTAACCACATCTATAAAATGCCTTTACAGTAACATTTAAATTAGTGTTTAATTGAGTAAGTGAGGACTGTAGGCTAGCCACACTGGCACATAAAATTTACCATCAAAGATAGTTTCTTCCTTGTAGCAGAGAAATCTTTTCCAGAAGCCCCCCAGCAGACTTCTCAATTTTCACTGACCTCTCTTGGAAATCAATCCCTCATAAGGAAAATGAGATCAGGCTTGGTTTAAATCAATTGTGTTTTAGTTGAGTCATGTGGGGCAGCTGCATAAGTTAAAACTGAATTTGGTCTATGCCACAGAAAGAAGAGGAAAGCTATTGAGTAGGTAAAGAACATATCTGGTACATGGTAGGCACTCAATAAATATTTTAATGCATAAATAAGTCAATGAATGAGTGATGAAGCATGCCAAAGATAATGAGGGTTGGTATTTTCATCAAATATCCTATTGAGACAGTGCAAACGCTGTATGTGACATTTACCTCTATTTGCATTATATTCTATTAAAATCTTTGACACACACTGCTAAATCTTATCATGCACAAGATTGCTAACTGTGCTCTAGGTGCTGTACCAGGAAAGGAGGGCAGAGAAATACCATTCTAAATGTGTAAAATCTTTAACACATTAAGTGGAAAGCTTTTCTTTGAGTTTACTTAAACTCCTAATTCTAGATACTGGATTTTGGTAAATAAGGTAACAGATCAGATAAACCTAACAGGACAGCAGAGAACCTCACCTGGAGACTATGAACTGCTCCAGGGGGGATGGAGGTTCATTCAGGAAAAAATGGCACTTTTCTTGTTGCCCTGCTACAGGGAGATGAAATTGAAGATGTGTTTTTCAAGGTAATTAAGAGGATGGAATTAGTCAGAGACTTCTCTTAATGAGTTCTTTGTTACAGAGTTCTTTGTTCATATTTTGCTCTCTCCTGTCAAGGCTTGTTTTGAATAAGAGTCTGAGTTCATAGGACATGATATAGGAATTAGATAGAGACATGTAAATGGACTATTGATTTATCTCACATTTGTACTCAAAACCATAATCAGTTACATTCCTTTCGTATTAACTTTTTTGGGAAAAGGAATATTTTATCTTGTCAAAAATTACTATGATCCAACTGTTTGACTAGAATGCAATTTTATGTATTAAAATGTTATTGGAACTCAGGATGAGCAACTGTGGCTAAGAAGAGTCTCTGACTAATTGTGCTTTCTTGAAAAACACTGCATCCTTCAACTCCATCTCCCTTCCTTCCCTGTGGTTCCTGGTCAGCTGGCTGCCACGTATTAGTCTTGTAACCCTGGCACAGTGCTTTTCTTTTTCTTAGATACATTTTCTTATAGATATTCTTAGATATATTTCTTCCCATGAAAAATAAGAACAATGGGTTTCTGTGATGCCTATTTCTTATATCAGTTCTTTCCACTACAATATGATATCCATGTGGGCAAGTATGATAGTTTTAGCTTTTTCTTTATCAGTAAATGTTAACAGTTCAGGTAGAGAAATATCCATGCCAGTTAAGGTTACCTACCAAGCCTTTCATTTTCTGTTTGTCATTGTATTTTGTCAGTGCCTATTAATTTTACAAAATGTCCAGTTTCAGTGCATACATTTTGTCAGAGCCATCCTCTCTACGACCCTCTTCTCTTGCATTCCATCTTCTGTTCCCTTTCTCTCTTCCTAAAGATAATTCTATCTTCATGTTATTTCTTAGAGTCCACAAATTAGAGAGAACATGCGACATTTGTCTTTCCATGTCTGGTTTATTTTGATGCTCTCCAGTACCATCTATCTTCCTACAAGCAATAAAATTTTGTTCTTCGTTATGTCTGAATAGCACTCCATTGTGTATATTTTTTCTTTTCCATTCATCTGTTGGCGGGCACCTACACTGGTTTCACATGGTGGCTATTGTGAGTTGTGCTGCAATAAACACGCCAGTGCACAGTTTAATTCTTTATAGTATATACCAAGGAATGGTATAGCTGGATCAAACAGCTATAGCTGTGTTTTTAGTTTCTTGAGGATGCTCCATACTGATTTTCATATGGGCTGTGCTAATTTTATTTGCATCAACAGTGTAGAAGGATTCCATTTTCCCCACATCCTTGCCAGAATTTATTGTTTTTTATACTCGTAAGGACAGCCAACATGTGAAGGACAAAGAGGAGGGAGGTGGATATCCTGAACTCGGGAGGGATCTGAGATAGGAAGTGAAACCCTCGGAAAGTCTAAGCAGAACCTCCTCTGGAGGAGGGGATCGCAGATCTGACATGGCGCAGTTGGAGGGAGACGAGATAGAGAGGGAGGAGGTTGCTGCTCCAAGCACACCCCTGGCCCACGCCCTCGTTTCGGCAATCGTAGCTTCAGCTTCG
>PVLD010036396.1:0-11050 GCA_004027595.1 Dinomys branickii
AGCTCAAGCTGGCCTTGAGCTCACTTTGTAGCCCAGGCTGGTCTAGAACTCACAACAATCCTCCTGCCTCAGCCTCCCGAGTGCTGGGATTCCAGGCATGTGCCACCACACCCGGCTGCTTTTTCTTTAAATTGGTTTTGTTCTTCTAGTTCATTACTCATCTATAATCCCTTATATTCTATTATTTTGTATACATATCCAAGTCTTTACTACTATAATTTCTCACTATTTTTTTGTTTTATTTCGTTTTGTTTCTTTGGTACCAGGCATCAAACTCAGGACCTTGCTCTTGCCAGGCAGGCACAGTGCTGCTGCCCTTTCTCACTGTTTTAAAGCCTCAGAAATGTAGTTATATAGATCACATCTTCATTTGACTATAGCAGCAAAATTTAGGAATAAGTAAGTGTATTGTCTACGTGAGAGATTTAGAGACTTTTTCTTTAAAAGACAAATGTAAATATTTTGTGTTTTCCATTACTTGGTCTATGAGCTATTTATCTCCACCACTGAAGTACACTAGCAGCCATAAAACTTTATTAAAAAGTAGCTTTTTGAACTTGGCCCACAGGACAATTTATTGTTCTTACTCTAAATAGTCACTGTTACCCCAGGTTTTGTTATTACTGTTAAAGTGACATCATTGTGTATCTGGAGACAGGAGATTATCGCATGTTAATTCTCACCAAAATATACCCCCCCCAAAAGGTTAATACGTTTGCCTTCAGTTACATATAAGGGAATGTTTAAGGAGTTGGTTGAGGATCATAAAGGGAGGAGATTATGGGAGTCAGTACTCAAACATATTATCATACAAGTTCTCAGCAACTGTATTATCTTCCCCACATACAGGGTAGAAAAAGATTGCTTAGTTAGGAAGTAAGAGATTTCTGAGTGTGGTAAAACAAAATTAAATCCAGCCAATCTAAAGAAAAAATCCTATCCTGTAATGCATCCAAGTTGTGAATATTGCAAATGCAGTATAATTATGGCTGCCTACCACCTACCAGGCTTTAACCGCCTTCTTGAGTGTGCAGGGTTAAGATACTATCCAAAGTGAGACCAGACTTTAGTTACACTCAAGAATTTGAATTTTTATTACGTGCTAGGCTGTTTTCCAGGTTGTAGCACTGCAGTAAACAAAATACTGAACCTGTTTCTCATGTTGAGAAAAGGTAGACACTAAAGTCACCACAAGTAGGTCAGATGATGGTAAAGGGCTGTGGAGGACCTAAGGGACTGGCAGGAGTGAGTAGTGGGCAAGTAAGGGGACATACAGGTCAGAAGAGAACTGAAGGGGCTGACAGCTCAAGATGCATCTAGGAGAGAAGTTTTCTACAATAAGACAGTTGCAGTTGCAAAACTCCAAAGGAGAACGTGGCGAAGCAGCAAGCCAGTGGAGGTAAGGGCAGTAGCTGCCAGATCATGGAAGGCCTCGCTGTCCATGGTATAATTTTGTTTTTCTGTCCAACAACAAAGTTGGGCTGCTGGAATGCTGGCACACTCCTCTAGTCCCAGCACTGGGAGCTGGAGGCAGGAGCTCACCACGAGTTCAAGGCCAGCTTGAACTACTGTGTCTCAGAAAAAAGCAACTTTCAGTTTTATCCTTAAATTGGAAGCTGTTGGAGATTTTACAGCATAAAGTTATGTGACCTGACTTTGTTTTAAAGGATCTAGACATAGACTAAAGACATTGCTAGAGTAAAACACAAGAAAGGCAGGACGGTGGCTTGCACTTGGGCGGCTGAGGTGCAGGAGGTGGTTACATTGTTTATTTTACAGCTAGGAGTTAATGGTAGGATGTAAACATAACAGAGAAGTCAAAAATGATTCCAGAGATTTTGAGGTGAAAGGATAAACATTTCATAGACTGAGAAGAGAAAATTCCGAGAAGTAGGTGGCAACATAACCAGGAGTTTGAAACACAAATAGCATTTTGAACTTCAAATAAAAAGTGTGCTGTTGGCTTATGCTAGACATTTTTTAAAAGTGTGTATCTGGAGGGATAAATGAAAACTAGTAAAAGAAACTTAAAAGTGATCTACAAAGCAGAAAGAAATTCTAGAAAATGTAACAACCTTACAAATAGGAGCAGAAAAAGGACCTGAGTATCTGAGGAAGTTTATGGTTCAAACCAAGGCATTGCCACCTCCACCTTTCTCTGACTCTAGAGTATGTCCATTCGGTTCCCCTCTGTTTTCTGTGGCCCATCGGGAATCTGTCACGGGAACCCTCTTGCTATGTATTGTGTTGCCATTTCTGTCTGATTCCATGACAAACCAATGTCAACCATAATTACTGGAGTTGTCTCTGGTATGTGGCAGCTGGAATTTTCATACAGAATTTCTTTTTCATACCAAATTTTATTTTATCATTCTACCTAATAGGAAGAATTCTTCCTATTCTGGTGTATATTTAGAATCATTGTGTCTACTTTGTTATGTGCCTATTTACCTATTTTCTCTGTACACTTGGTTTGGTTCAGTGTGGTGCGGTTCAGTTTGTTTCAGTTTGTTTTGGTTTGGTTTGAGAAATTGAACTCAGGACTTCATGCTTGCCAGGCAGGTGCTGTGCCGCCGAGCTATACACCTGGCCCACTTTCTCCGTATACTCTTAATAGCTGCTTTCCCCATGCATGGTCACTCCTAATCATTCTTTCTCATACCTTCTTCACAAAGCCTTTCCTTTCTAAACACACTGATTTTATTTTGTCTTCTAGTCTCAGGTTTTGTGTGTATATTTTGCTTCTTCATATGAGTATGTGTTAGACATACATTCAATAACAAATCTCTAAAGCAGAAATTATCAGTAAACTAGTGCTTTTTTAATAGGATGAAAGATACAATCATTTGGATCATGCTGAAGTGGAAAAAGTTGAAAAATTTATCAGTGATGCCATGAGCTGGCTGAACAGCAAGATGAATGCACAGAACAAGTTAAGTCTCACTCAGGACCCTGTGGTAAGAGCGGCAGAAATAGTTGCAAAGTCAAAGGTAAGAAACCAAATGAGTTTAGGGATCAAAATTTTTAATGGAAGTCATACGCCAATAAATAATCAAATTGTTGAAGAACTTAGAAAAACAGAAATTTAAGGCAAATCTTTTGCTAAAATATTTTGCTAAACTTTTTTAAAGATTCTAGGTGTGGACAAGGCTGGTTTTTAAATTTTAAAACTAGTACATAATGAAATGAAGCAATATGATTACTTTTGACAGTTAAATAATTCAAACTTCCAGTTTCAGTGAAACATCTGAAATCTTCATTACAGGATAGATATGTTTTTTATCTAGTTTGAAATATGTGAACTTGAGCCAGGCATGGTGGCACACACCTGTAATCCCAGCACTCAGGAGGCTGAGGCAGGAGGACCACCACAAGTTCAAGGCCAGCATTGGGTACATTGTGAGTTCAAGGCCAGCCTGGACTACATAGCAAGACCCTATCTCAAAAAAAAAAAAAAAAAAAAAGACAAAAAAGAAAACAAGAGAAATAGATGCTCTCCCTTGAGTGCTTTGGTTAAATCTGTTACAACTTTCTTGATACAGAATATACATACAGATTTAAAGTGAGTATACCCTTTAACTCAAATTCACAATTCTAGGAATTACTATGTAAATTAATGCATGTATAGGACATGATATAGCCATTAAATACAGTAATTTTTTTTTTTTTTTCCGGGACCGGGGATCGAACTCAGGGCCCTAGTGCTCAGCGGCAAGCACTTAGCCCACTGAGCTGTACCTCCAGCCCAAATACAGTAATTTAAATATAAACATATATACAACATATTGTTGAGTACAGAACTGAAATAAATTTATGTATAAGTTTGTGTCAATGTTTATGCTTGTATTTATGTGTATATATAAACGTACATCTAGTTGGCCACCAAAATGTTAATCTATACATGTACTTCAAGATAATTTTTACTTTGTTCACTATTTTTGTATTAGATTTTTTATTTTATAATCAGTTAAATAACAGTACTTTCATTCTGTGAAAGTTTTGTCAAGAAGTTTGTGATAGGTAATCTACTTCTAATCAGGTAAGAAAGAAGAGAGTCCAACAAGAGCAGTTTGTCAGTAAAACATTCTCCTATCTCTCCATCCCTAACTGAATCTCTCTGAAACTGGTCTGAAAAGCTTTTCAAATTTGATTAGCTTATGTGGCAGTTTTTCTGAGTAAAAAACAAGGAAATAGAAAATACCTGATATTTTGTTTAAATTGAGTGACATTTATTTTGCTTTAGCAGAAATAAAAGTAAATTGTATCAAACTAACAACCAAAGTTAGCATGTATATTTACCTGGTTTATTAAAATTTTCATTAAAATGTTGAGAAATTTCAGTTTCAGTGTTGAGAAATTTCAAATAGGTATAATTTGACCTATTTCACATAATTTTCAAAACATTTGGCATATTTTCAAAGAATTAAAAATTAAGGCCAGGGCTGGGGATATAGCTCAGTGGAATAAGCACCTGCCTAGCAAGCGCAGGGTCCTGAGTTCGATCCCCAGTACCGCCAAAAAAAAAAAAAAAAAATTAAGGCCAGGCATGGCCACCATGCCTGTAATCCCAGCACTCAGGAGACTGAGGCAGGAGGATTGCTTTGGCCAGCCAAGGCTATAAAGTGAGCTCAAGGCTGGACTGGACTGCATAGTGAAACACTGTCTCAAAAAAGACAAAAAGAAAAATTATTCTAACAAAGTAAAGGAGACATTTTTAGGTTGAGTGGATGCACCTAGAGACGATACAGTCACACAGATGTAAATGTCCCATGTCTTCCCTGGTGTGAGAAACTGAAAGTGTAAAGAAGGACCAAATGCATAGTGGATACTGTGAAACAGGAAGACAATCCTCAAGTGGGAAGGGGCGCAGGGAAGAGGGGAGAGGGACAGGAAGGAGGGGAAAAGGAAGGGAAAATGCTAACAATGCTCTTGTAAGGAGGAAGGGAAGAGGGGCAGAAGGGCGGGGAGGAGAGGACCTAAGGGGAAAACTAGGTAACGAGGTGTATCATGGACAAGTGCAAGTTTCATATGATGCATGTTATTATGTATATCTAAAATGTACCGACAAACAATGATAAAAATTATGAGTAAACAAGCTTAGGAAGGTTAGATACAAAAAATTTAAACATTGAATAGTTTATAATTGCCACAAACATGTACTAACAGGAAGTTAAATCCTTCATGAACCATTTAAGAAATAGTTACGTACCTGAGCTAACCTAAGAATGGAGAATGGCATGGAAATTTAGAAAATGAATGTAGAATTCTGAAAGTGAATATTATTTTGTTCATGTCTGCAGGAACTAGACGACTTCTGTAACCCCATCATTTATAAGCCCAAGCCAAAACTAGAAGTTGCTGAGGATGGAGCAAAAGCTAACAGCGAGCACAGTGGACCGGCGGACGCACAGAGCGGCCCGGAAACCAAGCCAGATACAAAAGACAGCTCGCAGCACACGAGGCCTTCGGGGGAGATGGAAGTGGACTAGGTTGCGTTTTCCCTCTACACAGTCCCGGCGCTGCGAGTAACCGCAAGGTCCATTCAGCGTTCCATCTGGTACACACAACAGATAGATGTTCAGTTGTTCTACTTTTTGTCATTTCTTTTTGGAGTAGTTTTGAAGTGTTCTCTGAGTGCACCTCTGTTCATTTCCATTGCTGCTTTTGTGAGGCTTTAGCTGAATGCAGATTTACAAGTCAATTTAAGCTTTCCTGATGATATTTTATATCAGACATGCAAGATTTAGCATTGTAATTGGCAACAGTCTACCTTATTTAAAGCTTCTGCCTTGGGTAAAACCCCAGCTCCTTTATTCAGGAAAGGGTACTGTGTTGCACTATTGTTACAGAAGCATAGATTTAATTGCTTGTTATTTTGAAAAACAAATTAAAAATGATGTGGTTTAAAGCCACTGAGACACTGACCTTTTTCTAGATTGTATTAATTTAAATATTAAATGAGAGGTTGTTCAACAAATTAGTCTATCTCATTGCTGTATCATGAGAACTCCAGTTTTGTAGTCACTGAAAAAATGAACCAAATCCCATGTGGAAAAGAGAAAATGCACAATTTTATGTTAAGGTGACACCAGCAATTTGCTTCTTTTATTAGTAATG
Organism: Dinomys branickii; assembly: GCA_004027595.1. Lineage (NCBI taxonomy): Eukaryota > Metazoa > Chordata > Mammalia > Rodentia > Dinomyidae > Dinomys > Dinomys branickii. Next base: position 6,118 of record PVLD010036396.1, read on the forward strand.
CAGATTGATGTTTTCTCAGAGTAACACTGTGTTTTTCAATTGGAACTTTTAATTTACTTGTGAAGGCCAGTTGCTGTTAAAATAATGCTCGCCTGTACTTCCGCGCTATAGGGAAAATGCTGTAGACCACAGGACATGCGTCTGTGAAGCTGATAGCCTTGTTTTAGTTTTTAATAGTTTTCTTGGTGTTCTTAATTGATTTTGTTAATATACCTTAACACAGGTAGGGAGAAATGGCACACTGCATTGCATTATATATATTGATTTACTGTTAAAATATAAACACTATTAAATAAGCAGTAATACTTGAAAAGGAGCACTTATACTACACATCTTGGGAAATAATGCTTGTAATAAACTTAACTATGTTATACATCAACAGGCAAAATACATAATGTTACATACTGTAATATGATATGATGTGATTAAATTATAGTTCCTGCTGTTAAATTACCTTTTGAAACCTTGGCTCCAGTTCTGGTGCTTCTTAAATAAGTGGGAAGAAGGGACAGTACACTTCATATTAAGTACCACCTCTGTGCTTCATCTCCAGACCTGTTCACATTGCTTGGTTCTGCCCAGAGGTTTGAAACTTTTCCCATGGTTACAGACAGAAGTTAGGTTTCAGCCTCCACGGGGAGGAAGCGGAGGCCAATGTATGGGCCTTGGTCTTCATGCTGGTCATGAGATTGACAGGTTACAATTTTGAAAGGCTCGTTTTTTCCCCAAAAGTAAATCTTCATATTAAAAAGAATTAACATTGACTTAAGTAGTATATATTGAGAGCATAACTTTAGGGATAGTCTTTTCTCAAAACTAGTTCTCTAATAGAGATTCTGTTTCTACAATGTAGCCTCCACTTTTCAAAAGGAGAGTATGGAGTAGCGTGTTTTGCAGGGACTTTTCTGCAGCTGTTAGGGTCAGTGTCCCTTTTTTGCATTTGAAAGAACTCCACAGTCCTAATATTTTTTAATATCTATGTCTTCTCCTAATACTCTTTAAGTAAAGTAATTATACCTAATAATTCATGGCATACATTTTTTAAAAAATGGGTGTCAGCAGGGTGCACTGGTGCACACGTGTAATCCCAGTTATTTGAGAGATTGAGGCAAGAGGATTCCAAATTGGAGGCCAGAATGGGCAACATAATAAGACGCTGTCTCAAAAATAAAAAAGAACAAAAAGCACCGAAATGCAGCTTAGTATCTGGGTGCTTCTCTAACACCCTCAAGCCCTGGCTCAATCCCCAGGACTGCTCAAATAAAAAGTATCAGTTACTTTTAATCTCTCTGTTGGATACATAGGGATCCATTGCAGAATAAAACCATAGCCATGAAAGGGACTATGTAACTCTACAAAAAGGGACTGGAGCCTGTTCTCGTGAAAATGCCCGCTCCTCTAGCTAAGAGCTGTACCTCAGGGCTTTCATAGGGATAAATGGTGGGGACAGCCCTTTGCACATCTGAATTACCTAGTGTAGCCCGACCTTTTCTATTCCTGCTGTCATGTCATCGTAGTTCTGTGTTTTAGTCAGACAGTAATGTCTTTTTTTGTAACTATATGATTCTTCATTAGTAAATTGAATATATCCAAGATAATATGTATACTTTTCCTACCAATTAATTCAGTGTTAGTACTTTCAAAAACCATTACCCTACAAGGTAGTGATTTATTGAATTCACTCATTAAAGAGAATGTGTTGTTTAATATACTACTTCCCATTTTCCATAGGCAAAATGGTTGAGTCTACTTTTAATCTGCATTGATATATGCAAGACTAGTTCCAAAATTAAACGTTTCAAAATAAAAAGTTGCTATTTTAGAGTGATTTTTAAAAATGCTTAACAAAACAGAACACTTTCCTATAGTATGCAGAAATTAAGCATATAGGACAAGGGCAGAAAACTTCGCTTGTGGTACACACGCAACAGTGAGCTATTTCTTTTCACTGAAAGCTTTAAGAAGTTCTACATCACTGGTGTAGAACAAAAAAGCTGATTTTAGTTTTGTGTTTTAATCAGAAAATAATGTTTTGTACAGCTTGACTCTGGAAAAGTATAACTTTTGATAGCCAGTTGTACTAATTATAAAATCAAGACTGTTAAATAATACAACAGAAGAAACCTTTATGCTTCACCAGTATAAAGAATTCTTTTTAAAGAACTAGAATAAACCAGCATGGTGGTGCATGCCCATAATCCCAGCACTTGAGAGGCTGAGGCAGGAGGATTGCTGGAGGTTCAAGACCGTCCTGGGGCTATGTAGTGAGCTCAAGGCCAGCCTGAAGTACATAGCAAGACCTTGTCTCAAAAATTAGTAAGTAAATTAATTAAAATTTTAAAACATAAGTAACTTTAGAACAACATAGTAAAGGTTTTAGCTATTAGGATAACAGAAAATCTCTGTTTTAAAATAGTAATAAAACATTTACTAAGAACAAAAGGAGAGAAGCAGAGACTTCTTAGACCTTTAAGTGGGTAGGAGTGATTTTTAGTATATTTATGATTATTTCCTAGATGGGAATTTTTTTGTGTGTTCGTTTCTTTTTGCAGTACCAGGGATTGAACTCAGGACCTTGTACTTGCTAGGCAGGCACTTGTGCCGCTGAGCTATATTCCCAATCCTACTTTAAAGTGAATCTTTAAAGTGAATTCTGGAGCTCAAATAACAGTTTTGAACCATCTTGCCACAATTAGCATATCTATAATTTCTGAAAAATTATTCTTGTTTAAAGGTAATATTGACTCTAGTGATCAAACTAGCTGTTTGACCCTAAATAGATATAACCATACTTCTCATTTCATAAATTTGAAATATAAGGATAAGCCTTTAAACATTTCCATTTTAGGATTTTCTATTCTGTTTTAAATAGTACTTGGTAGTCCTACAAGAAAAGCCTTTGCACTGATTATACATATAGTGCTGGAGGAACAACTCAGTGGTAGAGCGCTTAGTTTGCCTACCACATAGGAAAACCTGGGTTCAATTTTTTTAAATTTAGAATTGATTCTTAAATGTCAAAAAAATTAACTTTCGTCTTTCTCAAATTTTAGAATTTTACAGGAAAACTCATTTTTAAAGTAAATGTTATGGTATAGATAAGCTTCAGAGGCTTTGAGTTAAAGCAGAATTTGGTTTTGTGATAACTTTATAAAGTAAATGACAAAGTTTATTATAGTGATATATCAATAGAGGTTTGAAGTCTTAGAGCATTGATTAAATAAAGTTGACCACTGAAGGCTTCTCAAGTGACCTGTGAGCCAAATGTGGGCCAGCCCTTGAGAGACCCAGGAAGGAGGGTCACTAGCTGCAGGCCAGCCTGGGTTACATGGAGAGGTCAAGGCCAATCTGAGCTACACAGCGAGACCGTCTCCAGAACAAAACAGGTAGGCACGGTGCTCTACACCTGGCCTGTAATCCCGGCTTCCTGAGAGGATAAGGCAGGAGGCTCAGTTACCCACTGAGGTGTAACCTATTTCACAATGAAAAGGGCAAGATATGTAACCTGATGTGAAGGCCTTGGGTTCAGTCCCTAGTATTAAAATCAATAATTGATAGTGTGGTCTAGATAGTATAGTCTTTGCTATGGAATATAATTTACTCTCATACCCTAAGTCACAGGGTGCTCATTAAGGAAATATATTAATAATTTAAAATTACCTATCCTATAAGATCAGTAATATTCAATATTAGCATTCAACAAGTGCCATGGGAAGGTGACACAGTATACTTTATAGTAATCAGTCTATTTAGCAAACTAAATTATCTTAAAGCAGCTGGTAAATTTCAAAAGATAACCCTTTTTTTTTTGGTACTGGGAATCAAACTCACATCCTCACACTTGCCAGGCAGACCCTGTACCACCCCTACTCCAAAATTTAATAATGGCACAGAGTAGATTCTTCATATTCTAACCTTAGAATTTAAAAGTTTTAAGTAGTTCTGCAATACTTAGTTGTAGACCAAAAAAGTCTGTTTTGTATTGCTATCAAATAACCAACAACCCTCTTTTTAAATCCAGATATCAATATGACAAAATAACAGGGTCAGAATCAATATGACAAAATAACAGGGTCAGAAATGCCAAATGGTTAAGATTAGCCACTTTCAAATCTTTGCCAATCTCTGATTATACATATACATATATTGTCATCATCCTAAGTTTTTGTGTTTTCCAGGACTTTAGTTCGAATAATCTTAAAATCATATGAACCCACTTACAAGTTAAAATGTGATTAGAGCCAGGCGTGGTGGTGCACACCTCTACTCCCAGCACTCGGGAGGCTGAGGCAGGAGGATTGCTGCAAGTTTGAGACCAGCCTGGGCTACAAAGTGAGGTCAGGGCCATCCTGAACTGCATAGAGAGACCCTGTCTCAAAAAAAAAAAAAAAAGATTAAAAATGTAAAACAATGTAATTAGAAATGGAAATCGAGGTAAAGGAAATTTTAAAAGTGTATTTTTCTCACTAAGTCAACTTTTATGGCTTAATCTTGGAAAGAGACTCATGTTAAAAGTGGTTATCTTTTATATTCAGAAGGAAAAAGCCATTGTTATTTAACACTATAATATGTAGAAGCAATTTTTTAATGAAATTATTAAATTGCATAGTGGTCATGGTTTTGTATCAGGCCATTTTTTCCTTTTCTCCGACCATTGTTATAAGAACTTATGTACACAGTAAGTAACTCCAGTCGTTACTGTAAATTAACTTTCAACAGTTTAGTTCTTGTTATCTCCTTATTCCTTTTTTTCTTCTTTTCTGAGAGAACGCTACATTTGATTTCTCAATTTGTTTCAAAGCAATACAGAAATTGTAATCAAATGTGATGTCTATAGAAATAGCAGTTGTACATGTGATAGACCTCCCTTCAATGAGTGGACATGAGAAGAGTGTGTGATGTTAAGGTGGTATGTTCTAAAAACACAATTTTT
>PVLD010036397.1:0-10998 GCA_004027595.1 Dinomys branickii
GAGAACAAACAAACCCTGGATTAAGTGTTGGATTTTCTGGAGCCAAGACCCCAAACCCTGTCTTTAGATCCCTGGGCCAGGGCAGGTAGCGCACTCAGGACAGGTCCCCAGAGTGTAAGTGGAGTTAGACAGAGGAGCGCCTCCCCACTTCTGCAGTCTCCTTTTCAGAGTGCCTCAGGCAGGGCAGACAGGCTCTTTCTTTCCCGGGAGCCCTCCCTGGGGTAGTCCCCATTCTTGGTGGGTTGTTGGCTTGTCGAGGGGAGGAGAGGGCAGTGTGGCTCACCACTCACAGAATGTTCTTTTGGTTTCAGTGAAGGTTGCCATAGCTGCAGCTGGAGGAGGTAAGTGTCTGCAGGGAAGGGTTTGAGCCTGGCACAGAGACCAGGAAAACAGTCACACTATCCTTGCCCAGGCTTCTCTGGAGCCTCAGGAGATGTGGAGGGAGGAGCTGGGAGGAGGGAGAGGGCAGGAGACAAGAGACTGGAAACCACTGGAGACAAGAAATAGGGAGTGGACCCGAGGAACAGGTGTAGTGTACAGGGGGGTGGCCGTGTACTCCACAGGGGCCATGTCCCCACTGCAGAGCATCCCTGTGACCTTGGCATGCCTTTGACCTCCCCTGGGCTCCTGTTTCATCCCTGAAAAGCAAGCCAGTGATGCCCATGCAGGGGTCTCTCAGGGTTAGGCGGCTTGAGATAGAACAGCAGAGGTGCATCACAGGCATTCCCTGGTCCCCACCACCATCGGTGTGGTGCTTTGCCACATGCTTCTGGAGACTCGGGGAACCCAAGCTGCCATCTACATGATTCTGAATTGCTCTTCACTCATGCTGACTCAGGCCAGACCTGCTTCTATGAAAACAAAGCTTAGGAACCATCCCTTACCCCATCATTGTATCAGGCTGAGGCCTTGGCAAGTGACTTCCTTAAAGAAGCTCTTGGTGGCCATCAGACTAGATCAGGACCCTGGCACCAGGGACTCCCACCCTTCCTTCTGCTCCCCCACCTGGCCCTGCTTTTTGGCTGGTCACTGCTGACCATGCCTGTGGTCTTTCCCAAGCTCAGAGCTCACCTACTGCAGACCTAGTAAGGACTCCAGGCTTGACCCAACATGGGGTGTCCCTTGCCTTGAGCCCAGCCCCACCAGTTCCCCTCCCCACAGGGTTGGCTGTGGTGTCTGTGCCCATGGTGCTGGGTGCTATGGGCTTCACTGGAGCAGGAATCACTGCTTCATCCCTGGCAGCCAAGATGATGTCAGCTACTGCCATCGCCAACGGTGGCGGGGTGCCCGCAGGAAGCACGGTGGCCACTCTGCAGTCCGTGGGTGAGTGTCCAGCTGGGGCTTGCTGAGGGAGAGATGAGAGGGGGATGAAAGTCACAGAGAACCCAGCCAGTTCTCAGCCGCATGGAATCTGCATGTGTGTCACCCCCCAGGTTCTTGAGGTTTCTCCAAGGAGGAGGCTAAAGCAGGAAGGAGCCTGGCTTGCCATGTCGGGTTCCTACTGGGTTACAGGGGCATCTCCTGCATCCCAGCAGATGGAGCAGACTTAGCCTTTTTCCCTGCAGAGCTCCCTGCAGCTTCTAGCTGGATTCTCCACTGGAGAGCATTGCTGCTTCATCCACACACAGAGATTCCAGGGTTCCAGTAAACAAAGGGTGTGCTGTGGGGTCCCTGGGTCTCAGCCCCTCCACCCTCACCCTAGGGGCTGTCAGGACCTGGCAGGTCTGTTCACTGAAGTGCTCTAGCCTTTACCACTCAGCACACATTCTTCTTCTTCCCAGGTGCAACTGGACTTGCTACATCTACTAAAGCCTTACTGGGTACTGCTGTGTCAGCTGGGACAGCACTTGTGGCCACAGTGGCAGGCCTCTAATAATTCCAGGCCCTTGCTTGAAGAGGAGAGGACCACAGGAGCATAGATTGGTGTCCCACAGCTGGGATGACCCAAGAAGAGACCAGTCCTGTGGTAACAAGTCACCAAATGCTACAGCCTTAGGGAAAATAAGAAATAAAAATGAGTTATTGCAACCCTCGTCTGTGCAGTGAAGCTCCTTGCTGTTGAGGTTTCCTGGGGACAGGCCAAGGCTGGGTGGTGACCTCTTCAGTAATTAAGGGCACGTTAGGTTCAGTTTCTTCTCCCACCATATAATGACAGGGTGACATTTCTTTGGCATGTGCTCAGCTAGACTGAATCTGAAGTGAAGACAAACTGTACCCCGTCCTGTCACTGACTCTATATGTAACTCTGGGCAGGTTGCCTCTTCCCTGGGCTTAGATTTGTCAGTCTGTATATAGGGAATTGAAACAAATGAGTCTGTAGGAGAGATGGGTAAGGTGGCACATGGCGGTGGAGGGCAGCGTATCTGGAGCCCTTTACTTCCAAGCCAGAGTGTTGAATCCTTGCACACTTGCACATCAACTGTATGCCCAATGGTGCTTTCTCTGATGGCTCAGAAGTGTCACAGGCTTGTCCCAAAGTCAAAGCTCAAGCCGTCCCCGCCACAATGGCAATTGGCTGAGGTAACTCTGACCCTTGTGCTCCACAGCCCTGCTTCTTAAAGCTTTTCCCCTTCCAGAATAAGCAAGTATCAGTTAGCTTTTCTGTTGCTGAGATCAGATACCTCACACCCACAACTGAAAGGAGGTTGTGGTTTTTTGGACTCATGTTTCATGGTTTGTTGACATCAAAGGAGGAAGATCATGATGGAAGGGTATGGGTGTGGTGGGGGAAAGCTGCTCACCTCATGTACCCAGGGAGCAGAAAGACCAGGAAAGAGTCAGAGGTAAAGGGCCCAGGGACCAAGTGGGACACTCAAGGTCACACCTCCATGACCTACCCAGTATACTCAGAAGTTTCCATTACTCCCATCCAAGTACTAACCAGGCCCGACCCTGCTTAGCTTCCGAGATCAGACGAGATCGGGCGCGTTCAGGGTGGTATGGCCGTAGACAGAAGTTTCCATTACTGATGTAGGCATCATGCGAGCCAATCAAGTTAAGAATCAAGACCAGCCATCTGTCACATTGAGCTGTGATGTGTCTACTTGTCTGGGTTAAGAAATGGTCACATGTGATTAAAAAGTAAAATGAATGTTAATATTAAATACAAACTTATTATACCTAAAATGCATTTTTGTTAATCTTCCTCAAAAGTAGCATATGATTATCCCATCATTCTTACCACTTTCTGCAGCAGTTATAGAAATCCTCCTCCTCAAATGTCCTTAGGTGGTGTCTTGTGGCTGCCTCAATGCCCTGAGTTGATTCAAAACATTTGCTTTTCATGGCCATGTTGATGTTGGGAAAGAGCTAGAAGTCGCGTGTTGTCTGATGCACTGAATAAGACAGATGAGCACACCGTGTGATGTTTTTATTTGATAATATGCACAAATGGCCAACACAGATAAAAATTTCTCAATATCATTTATCATTAGGCAAATGTAAATCAAAATTACAATAGGTATTATCTCTGGTATAAATGGCTATTCCTATAGAGATTAAAAAAATGAAAACTGCTGCTAAAGATGCAGAGAAGAGGGAATTCCCGTGCTCTGATGGGAATGTAAACCAGTAGAGCCAACATGAAAATAATACGGAGGTTCCTCAAATACTTAAAAATAGAACCACCACATGATCCAGCCATCCTGCTATCTGTTAACTACCTAAAGGAAATTCAGTCTGTCACAGAGCTGCTTGCACTCCTGTGTTTACTGCAGCGTTATTCACAATAGGCAAGAAGCAAAACCAAATTAATTGTGTATCAGCTGATGAATGGATAAAGAAACCATTGTACATGTACTCACTGGTACACGTTCAGTGATACAAATGAATAAAATCCTGCCATTTGCCGCAATTTGGATGGAACCAGAGGTAATTATATGAAGTGAAACATGCCAGGTAGAGAAAGACCGGGATGTGTGGTCTCACTCCGACGTGGAATAGAAGAAAGCTCATTGCATAGACGTTAGGGTGAATGGTTGTTCACAAGGGGCTGGGAGAGCAGGAAGGATGGAAGAGGTTGTTCAGCATGGACTAAATTATAGTTGCACAGAAGTAACAAGTTGTTGAGTGCTGTCGCACAGTAAGGTGACTACTGCTAACAGTAATCTATGTGAAGAAATGGTCACATGTCACAGGCTAGAAGAAAAAAATTTTAGTGCTTCACCATAAAGCAATGATAGATGAGGCGACAGATATGTGTAACCCAGTTTAAACCTTATACTATGTATACATAAATCAAAACATCAAAGGATACCCCCCAATGATGTACAGTCATTATGTTTCTTTGGTATCAGCTACAACAAATTTAATTTCAATTGTAACCAGAGAAAGAGTAGAAAAATTTAAATTCTTTAAACAGATGGAGGACAGGCATGGTGGCGCACACCTGTAATCCCAGCACTCAGGGGCCCGAGGCAGGAGGATTGCTGCTTGTTCAAGACCATCCTGGGCTACAAAGTGAGATCAAGGCCAGCCTGAACTGCATAATGAGATTCTGTCGCCAAAAGGCCAAAAAAAAAAAAGTTCTACTTTCCTCTCTAAATGCTACAGCTTCCCCCATTACTGAGCCCTGTCCCATTGGTACTATCCAAAAGCCGTGTGGAAGTGTATGGAGTACACGTGTAGGACATTTGCTCAGAGGGACATCACAGTTTTGTGCCCCTTGTCACAGTAACCCTAAATTCCTATGGGGTGAGTTGTAAACAGAGAAACCATTCTTCAGGCCACCTGCTCTGGGCTCCCCCCCAATCCTTGTTAAGTATGGCTGGGAAATAATGGGCCAAAACAACTTACCTGGGTGTCCTTCTTGGTTATTTAGTAACCATTTGCCTTCCTGCCAGTCTGAGAGAAGTGTAGTCTGCTGTTAGCTGTGTGCCCCTCCTCTACCCCCACCACTCCAGAAGCAGCTGCCACTCTAAAGACTAGGGAAGAACAAACCATCCTAACATGGCAAAGGTCACAGAGGGAGGGACCCAGGCTATTATTAAATCTTCAATCTCTTCAAATCCCAATAGCTGTCTAAACACATAGTGCTCCTGAATGTTCCCCAGTTTCAGCCCCACCATTTTTTGCAATGATACAACATCTGTCCATCAAATATCTCTCCCACTGCCATGATAGCTGGGCTGTCCTGGGTGCTCCACACCTACATGAACCAATAACAGACCTACACTTGGACCAATCAGCATGCCCAATGTTGAACCAATCACAGGCCTGTACTTTGGCCAATCACAGGCTTTCCCTTGCTATCTAAGCAGCACTCTCTTGGCACTTCTTGAGTTAATCTGTGAGGGCTCCTTTGAGGGTATTGTTAAAAGGAAGCCTTGCTCTGGTGGCCCCATAAATCTATTCAGGGTATATTTGGGGGGATAGTATAGATTTGGAAGGTCCTAGAATTCTACTCAGGATTCTTTTTTTGGCACCGGGAATGGAACTCAGGACCTTGCTCTTACCAGGCAAGCGCTTATGCTGCTAAGCTATATTCCCAGCTCTACCCAGAATTCTTATCTCGAGCAGTATTGAGAGAGCAGTTGCTTTAAAAGAAAAAGCAATAAACCCCATGAGCCATCATCTCAGAAGACCTTCAGAGACCAGCAGCCCCCTTCAGAGAGTAGCAACTAGAAGAAGCCAGCACAAGCCAGCATCAAATGGGGTGACCCACAGCAGTGCAGACCAGCACCTAACAGAGGTGAACCACTGTGTCTGGCACTACCTACCGTCAGCCATTGGCATCAGGGCTGCTAACAGGGCTGTGCTTTGCTGATTCATGATTTCTGTCTCAGCTGAGCAAAAGAACCCCTAATTGACTGGCAGCATTGTTTTTTTTTGTTTTCTCTTTAGTTACCTCAGGTCTGTTTCCCCTTCCCCCAATTTCTGAGTACCTTCAGATCCTGCGAGCAAACTCTGAGAAACTTGTGAGTGCTGCCAACTCTAATCTGCTGCTTTGCACCCTTCACTGTTCTAGTGCTCTGTGAGTTTGAGCTTGTTCCTGAAGCAGGATCAGCAGCCAAGTTATTTCATCTGACCTGACATTTGCACAGATGTTCTCAGGATGTAGAAAATGATTTTTACAAAAAGTGAATTATAGCAGGCCATTGTAGCTAGCCATAATGCCAGCACTGTAGGAGGATGAACCAGGAGGATCATAAATTTAAGCACAGCCTTGACAACTTAAGAGAGTTCACGTCAAAATAAAAAAGTGGGGGCTAGGGATGTAGCTCAGTGCAAAGGCACTAAGCTACAATCCTGAGCTTCAATCCTCTATACCACAAAAATGAAACATAACGTTATGCTGTCATCTTCCATAAATTCTGTAGTTTTTTACTTTTTCACCCCAGAGAGAATAGTTAATGTAATTATTTGGCAAGAATCTCTCTCTTTCTCTTTTTCTCTCTCTCTCTCCTGCCCAACCCTCTTCCACCTTTTCATTATAAAACAATGCCTACACATTTTAACCTTGTAAAAGAATTACAAAGGAAAAGACATTAAATATCCAAAATAAAATCTCTTTTAGAAGCCTGTCATTGATATCAATAAAAAAAATAATAAACTCTGGAGGTGGAGAAGGAGGAAGGAGCAGAAAGGAAAGAAGAAGAGGGAAGTATGGGGGTTTGGCCTAGGCCCCAACCCCCTAAAACAAGTTACAGCAAAGGCCTAAATAAAATGATACAAGTGATATGGGTTTTGGGGAATCCAAGGTCAAAACTCAGAGTAAAGACCCAAGTTTTCTGGAGCACTTGAATTTATTGCATTTTTACAGATTTAACGGGTGTAGGCAGAGGAAGCTACGAAAGCCCAAGGCCTCTGAAGCTGGAACAAAGGCAATAGATTTTGCTAAGTAAGAGAACTGATCTCTAAGGTTGGCAGCTGTATTGCTGCGGAATTGGGAGTGCCAGCAGCCCGTGTCCTTGTGTCCAGTCTTCGTGGTGTTATCTTGTCTTCAGAGCACTGTGAATATGAGCTTTTCCAGCACAGCCAGAGGTCCCTGTGTTCAGCCACTTAACCCTTCCATAGTCTGATCCCCAACTGGAAAGATTTCTACAATATATTTCATTGCAGTAATTACCCTTAAAAGTCATTAAAATCTGTCACTGAAAAGGAATTATTTAACAATAACAAAGCATTTAAATTAACACACAACGATCAATGAAGAGACCAAATCCAATAACAGGATTTACTCATCTACCAGAAAGGCAACAGACACTGTCCCTGGTTTTGATTTCCAAGGAAAATGAAACCTATCATTTTTTGCCTGCATCCCTGGGGGCTGCCCTGTAGCCAAAGCCAAGCTTTGAAGGTTTCTAAGGACTCAGGGTTGCCCTGCAGCCAAAGCCAAGCTTTGAAGGTTTCTAAGGACTCAGACCCTGTTCTATGATAGAGACAGCAGTGTCTGAGTAACTTTCTTAGGAGATCCCCTTCGGTGGCGAAGGCCAGGCGGGATGGGCAGGGCTCCCCTGCCTGAGGCCTCCAAACTCTAGTTTACTGAGTATCCCCTCTTGGATTTGCTTTTCCTCCTTCATAGCACCACTGGCAAGGGAGGTGCGGGTTAGAAGGGATGAACTCTGAGCCCCTGGGCCCTGGGATGTGGGGACAATGTGCCTTGTCCTTACTGGAGTTTCTCCCAAGCCTCATGCTATGTGAGTGTGAAGAGGGCCCAAGGGAGGGGTAAGCATTAGATCAGCGCCATTCCAAGTTTATTTTATCTGGAAGCCATTCCAAGTTTATTTTATTTTACCTGGGCAGGGTCTTGCTTTCCATGAAGCCTTCCGACCTGGAGCAAATTGCATACTCTCTCAGAGCCAAACTGTTTTCTCGTGTATGAAATGGGAATAGGACCCCAGCTTTCTGACATTAACAGGGAGATTACAGAAAAGCAGGCTCCCACAGCACCTAAGCCGAGGAATGCGCCTGGAAAATATCATTGCTTCTGGTTTTCTAACTTCGCTGCTCTTTAAATTGTACCGTGCAGATTGAAGGGACCCCTGGAAGGACCTAAGGAATAGACATTTCAGGAGGAAAGGAGCCCACTGGTAGAAATAATTCCCTGAGGGCCTCTGCAAGCCCTACCAGAGTCCTTGGCAACCCAACATCCACATCCCTCTTTCCCTTGCCTCAAGCTCCCTTCGAGGCCCAGGGTGCCACCAGCTTGGAGCAAGTGGCCCCCCATCTATCCTGGCACCTTTCACGTTTTTCAGGGCAGTGGATGAGAAGCCACTTCTGGGTCTCCTCTCCCCACCAAAGCACCACTCTTGTTTCAGGATTGGCTCACGTTGGGAAGCTTCACCATGTTTGCTATGGCATTTGCTGTGGCTTCCAAGATCACATCGGCAGTGCCCATGGCCGGGATTGCTGGCACCCTTCTAGCTGGCCCTTTTTTTCAGGTGAGCGTTCCTTGGAGGGGCAGTGCTGGGGGCACTTGAGGAGGTCATGGAGTCTTCTTACCCTCAAAGTGATTGTGATGTCCTCACTGTCCCTGTGCATGCACCCCGCTTTCTCATTGCCAAAGTCCTGGGGCAGGCCAGACCCTGAGCATGGCCTGAGACCTGAGTCCCTAGAGGCTCACACCTAGGAGCCCCTTCGATCCTCTCCCCTGCAGACTTGTGCCTCTCCCTGCCCAGGCTGAGGGGTCTGCAGCTGCGCCCTGCTCTCCCGTGGCTCTCCCATGCCCTGGATTCACCACCAGAATTCACTTTCACCTAACTGTAGCCAAGTGGTGGATCTGACAGGTCCATTCCAAGCTCTTGTGTACAGCGAGCAAAGGATGCAAAGCACACACTCAACGGGGAGGGAAAAGCAGCTGTGTTTACCGAAAGTCGTGCACAGAGAGACGGTGCTAGGATGACAGGAAAGGACCACTGCACGTGGTGCAGGTAAATCAGTTCCTTCCAGCTCTAGAGGGAGAGAGGAATAAAAGGACTGCGCGGGCATATACAATGCTCCTTCCTAGGTGCCGTGGGGCTCAAGCGAGTGGAGGGGAGTGAATTCCTCAGCTCCCAATATCCTCTCTGTACTGTAAGTGTCCCTTTGTTTGGGGGGCCCCTCTGGTCAGCCTTTCCTGGTGGTTTGTTCACTGGATTTACAATCCAGAGCATTGATTTTAGCATTCTCCACATTTGGTGCCTTGGTTTTTGGAGTGTTTCTTTCTGGCTTTCTTTACGTGTGCTTATCATTTATCTTCCCTTTCATCCCCGATTTTCCTGCAAGCTCCAGGGAGAACGAGTCTCTGACTGCCGTCCTACCCCAGGGCTCACTCCGTTATCTTGACCAGTCTCCACTCAGCACAGAGACGCGCCTTAACAACCATAGGGGAAGATAATATTGTCCCTTCTGTACCAAGGACGGCCACTTATCAGTATGGTGGCGCCCTGAGCAGGTCGGGGCGGGGCTGGGGCCCTTCCTAGCCTGGGAGAGAAAATGGAACAGAGGCCGAGCTAATCTAACCCCAGAGCAGGCCCAGGGGGTGGGGGTAGGGGTGAGGGTGGGAGTGGGAGCCTCAGGGCAAGGCAGGTTAGGCAGAGAGAACAGTGGTTAGAGCTGCCCCCACCTAGGAGGACGAGTGAGCCCCGCGGGCCAGCAGACAGCCCCCGTTGCCTCTGGGCTTTCTGTGTGCCACCCACAGCTGGCGGCCAGCCTGGCATTTCCTGTCCTTCATGCCAAGAGAGTTGAGCAGCTAATGCCTTTGAAACAGGTTTGAAACTGGTTCCTGTCTCCTGAGTTGAGGATCCATGCTGCATCCACACGTCCCTTCTGGTCACTCAGGGTTGGATTGCAGGCACCTGTGTCTGCTTCCTCCATTGAGGAGCCCAGGAGCTGCCTAAGCCCACTGCACATGATGCTAATTTTGGTACTGCTGGTCTTGCCGGCCTTCAAGAGTGGCATCCATACACCATACCACAGGAGTCCAGGCCCTGGATTAATCCAGGGATGTTGGGGAATCAGTCCCTTGCGTACCTAAATATGCCCCCAGGCCGAGAGTATGCCAGTCACTGAGGATCAGGAAGGAATTCTGGTCTGGAGAATCCAGAGACCTCCTGGAGGAGGCCCTGTGCTGGCCTCCATGAGTCTAGTGCCCTCTCCTCCAGGCATGACTCTCAAATAGCAGGAACAGCTCTCTGGATTCACCAGTGCTTGCCCTGCCTCCTGAAGGAAAGCAGTGGAGAATGCGAGGCAACTCTTCCCTGAGGTGCACTGCTCTTTGAGACGGTCAGAGAACAATAGACTCCCAAACAGCCAAATTAGAATTTAGAAGCGCTTTTTAATAGTTGAGCCCAATGGCCCCCACTCATGCCTCTGTTTCAAGGCTAAGAAGTGAGAGCCCCGAGCCCATTGTATGCAGGGCTTATAAAGACAAAAACCACAATGAATACACAGGTGTAGCAGGGACGTTATGCTTGGGTAACTGTCCTGTTTCCGGCAGGGACGGGCCATGTTCTTTGAATTCTTTCTGAGAAGGAACAAGGAACCTTTAAACAATTTTTGTTTTTTCGGTACTGGAGATCGAACTCAGGACCCTGCGCTTGCTAGGCAAGCGCTTATTCCACTGAGCTATATCCCCAGCCCTCCTTTAAACAATAATTATGTTACTGTACATGGACTTTAGCTGTTTGAGGTGAATCGGGGGTCAAGCATGGGGTTGGTCTAGCAAGCAGCAGGGTACTTGGGCCACTACACTCTTCTGGGAGTGCCTTCTGTGCTACAGGGCAGCATCCTGCAACCTCAGGGACAAACGCGGAGCCTGGGTCACAGGAACACCCAGCCCTGTCCAGGGAGATTCACTCTCGTCCTTGTGGCCTCCATTACCACGCCAGGTGTCCTGTGCTCATTGAGAAGGGACATCACAGTGAGAATTTCACTGTTTGTTTGAACCAAACCTGGCCTGGGAAGGAGAGACAGGGCAAAAAGTGACTTCTGATTTCCCCCCAAAATCCCCAGGCAACCAGCTAAGCAGCCTGCAGGCAGATGAACAGAGAACAAACAAACCCTGGATTAAGTGTTGGA
>PVLD010036398.1:0-11000 GCA_004027595.1 Dinomys branickii
ACATTTTACTTTTATAGGGACCCCAACATTGTGAGAGAACTTGAACATGTGGACAGCTTTCTGGAATTTGTTTCACAATCACTTCTGCAATCCTCTATTTTATTAGGGCAATAGATTTCTAAATTTTATTTTAAACATTTATATTTGTACAAATAATATATTATGATAATAGATTTTTAGAAGATTCTGGTAAGCAAAGGAACCAAAACTTGCTCATCATTATACTAGACATGAAAAGGATTTGAAATATATATATATATATATATATATATCCCCCAAAATCCTAACATAGAATATGTATCATTGTGGGATTTTTCACTACATGAATTATTTATCTTTCCAAATTATTCATTTAAGTTCTATAATTTTATTTTTATGTAATGTTCCGTTTTATGGATGAGCTACCATTTCTAAGACATAGTGCCTTGACATATTTTTAAAAGGTTTTAGTATTTCCCCTGTAAAATTAACATTATGGGAAATACATTTGTAGTTTACTGTTTCCTAAAATCTAGGCATATTTAATTGCCTCATATATCTTGTAATTTGTTGGCAAATTCTTTTCTCCTTAAACTTTATTTCCATCAACAGTATAATACTGTTCATGTTTCCCTGCTTATCTTTTTTGGTTTTTTTGAACTACGAAAAATTGATTAAGCTTATGAATTTTTCTTTAATTGTTTTTTTTGACAAGCACACTGTTTAAAGGCATATATATATCACACACAAAAAACAAACTATTGTTTGTTGGTTTGCCTACTTGTAAATTTTACAACAAATAGAGAAGCATACTAAATTTATTCTATGTATTCGTGATGTGTTCTGTCAAATTTCCTTTTTACAATATACTGTAAGTACACTTAATATATCTTTTACTGTTCAATATTCTTCTGTAACTCGCTATCATTCTACAGACAGATCAGATATTTTAAATTTTTTTTAAACTTTAGACATTATTTTCTAAATTTTCCCCACTAAAGCCAAGTCTGTGCTACAGAAATTTCCAGGAGCACTCTTCCAATATTTCTTAATTTAAATATCTTGAACTGAAATTGCAAGTTAATTGCCTTTTGAAATGCTTTACACCATCAAGTTGCCTGGATATACCAATTTATACTTCCACGAACACCTTAGAGTGTTATGGCAACCAGAAACACCAAAAACGACACCCAGGATTTGGAGACACATTTATTTTATGTCAACACGTACTGATTGGGATCATTGCCAAAATATCAGACTCTGATCTCTGGTGCTTTAGGGCTTATATGGGATAAGCAAGCAGGAAGTACAGAGGCAGAATGGCTTGTCAATTGGGGATTGGTTGTTACAATATGCATCATAGTGACCAGCTGTGCATCACAGTGACCAGCCATTTCTAAGAAACAAAAGTAACAGGAAGAGTAGCTGGCACAATACCTGGGCAATTGACAAACTGAAGTGTACTGTTGGGGGACATCTTCTACATTTGCCCACTCTTTTAGTTTCTCCCGCAAATCTATGCTGGGCATGTTACATGTGATCTGAGGCAACTAGAAGCAGTTCTGTAACATCATTCTGGCAAGAGAGTGAAGGAGAGTGACCAGTATGTCTTGGATGCTTGTTGAATCTTTATCATTTGTAAGGTCCTTGCTGGTTATTGTCTACTCTCTCAGGACAATTATCCATAGAGCTAAGGCAAAGCAAAGACTGGGGTAAGCAGCCTGAAAAGGCACAAAAATCAAGAATAGTATTGCATTGAGGTACACAGCAATGCTGTGAACAGTGTCTTCAGGCTTCAACTGTGCATTGGGAGGGGTTAGCATCTGGAGTGACCAGAGCAGGGCTTTGAGTGTGACATCTCTTCAGAATGAGCTATCTGGATCAGGTAAATTCTCCAGCAGATCTAAGGATGGGGTTCTAAAACTTGCAGAGGTAGTTAATATGTACCTGGATTGTATGTTTGTGCAGGAGTGCCTACAGGTATAGCTGATCTGTTAGCTAAACTTCTGTGGAGCTAGTTACAAGCTGTTTCTGTAGGGTTATATTTCTTGTGGCATGTGTGCTGAATGTCAAGGATAAGCTATACCTAGAGATGATTTTCACAGCAGGACCCTATAAACTTCTCAGTGTGGGCATGGAATGGGAGGTCAGGGCTGGTGACAGATGCTGAAGCCTGAGCTGTTTGACACTGTGGCTTGAGCTTGCAGAACATACTGTGGGGGCAGGTCTGGCTCTGATTAAGATGAATCTTCCAGGAGTACTGGATAATGATTTTTTTTCTGGCTGGGGTTGATGATTCAGTCAATTGGATCCCCAGCAGGGCTTAGGTCTCTGCACTGGATTATTTTGAGTGCAGGTTTGGCCAAAATAGCTTTGCCTGGGGTGACTACAGCATATCTAGCCTGTCAGACTCTATTCCTAGTAAAGCTACTTTTATCTGTAAGCAGAGGGCTGGAGATATAGCTCAGTGGCATAAGCGCCTGCCTGACAAGCACAAGGTCCTGAGTTCAATTCCCAGTACCAAAAAAAAAAAAAAGTATCTGTAATCAGGGTATACTCAGCAACTTTCAGGAGGTTAGAACAGTTCATCAGTCAGTGCCAGGCAATCATAGTACTGGGTGAGGTCCAGCACAGCATGTAGTACCTAGACAGTTAAGTCTTACCCTAAGGTGAGCTTGTTAGCTTTTATGATCTGAAGGAGAGTGGCTATTAGAGCATGAAGACAAAGGAGAGAGGCAGACCTTAGTGACTGGATCCTAGTATTTGCACAGGTAGGCCACTGGATGTTCCCTGGGGCTGACAGTCTGCGCAAGCAGTATTGTTTTGGTCAACTCAAGGATCCAAATTGTATAGAAGCCAGCAGATCCAAGAAATTTGCAGTTTCTTTCTTGTAACCAGTTTCCGCCAGATATTGCAGCAGAACTTTTGTATCTTTCAAGCAGGCAGCTTGAATGTCTTTCTGGGAAACTAGGAAGGTCAACTGTAAGGGCTTCTTTAAGAGAATAAACAAAATTTTGAATCTCTGCGAGGTTGAGTCCAGGTCAGTTGCAAAGAGGAGGTGGCTGACAATCAAAGGCAGAAGAAGGGCCAGGCAGGTGTACCAGCAGGCTATGGGTGGCAGAAGACTGAGGCAATGTGTTTGGAAGTCAACTGTGGAAGCATTGACAGCTCAGGGATCTTGAACTGGCTTTACAGGCAGGAGAGCTAAATTTTAGCAGTTTGACAGTCTACAGACATTTTCTAGTTTTCAAGCCCCATTTTTTCCTTTCTTAAAGGACTGTGATGGAGCTAGAAGTGACAAAGAAAGAGGTTATCCCAAAGCCAAATCTGTTTCTATGATTTCTCTGAAAATAGTGGGAAATTTCGTAACCCCTATGGCAAATGAGTCCAAGTGAGATTTTGTCTGAGGATTTTCCCAGTTGAAGGGGCTTAGGGGAGCAACTTGCAAGCAGAGGAAGGCATCTTTTAAATCTAGAACAGTCCAAAAGTGTGTATGGTCAGGAACTGTGGAGTGCAAGATGGTGGCTGCATTGCTGACAGCACAGAGATTTTTCCCAAGGTGTTTAACAGTCTATCAGGCTGATGTGTGCTTGGATACCTGTTTGTGCTTCCTGTGACATATGACCACAATGAGAGGTTGCAGTGAGGCAGCATGGTTGATGGCCAGACCTGGAGGTGAGTCTTTATTTTATACATCTGGGAGGAGAGTTTTCAGAATTTTAAGATTGCACTTATTTGTCTCAGACTGATGCAGGTAACATCTATTTCTTAGGGAACAGAGTTGAGAGTGCAGAGTTAAATGAGAGTGAGTCTGACTGGCTTAGTACAAAGGAGAGTGTCACTCTAACTTGAAGAGGGGGGTCTCTTCCCAGAAATGGTATGGGGACTGGCTTCCATAGGAGATGCCCTCCAAGGCTGCAAGATGGGGCCTGGCAGGAGCGAGAGGCAAGGGTCCTAGTTGCCCCAGTGAAGGTTCTATGGGCTCTCAGTGGCCCAGTTGAAGAAGGGAGCCTGGTCTGGTCTAATCTGAGCCCATTAGACCTATGAAAGAGTTGTCATCTAATCCACATTGAAGCTTATGAGATTTCTTATTTTTAATCTGAATGGGTATTTCTTTTAGTGTCCATAGTCCTTAGAACCAATAGCCAGAGGGTCGTCTACCAGACTGGATTTTTTTACAGATACCAGGTGCTTTTCTTTGATCAGGTTTCTGGGTAACTGTGGTTGATGAGCATTTTGCCGCTATTTTTGATGTCTTTGAGTAGCACTCAACTCATTTTATGTTTCTAGGCAGGGCAACCTTTGGAAGAGGCCATGCAACTCATTGGTCAGAGCTGACAGTCCAATTTTTCCTCAGTGAAAATACAGAACTCAGAAGGAATTGCTGATGATCATCTTGGGTGGGCATTAGATGATGCAGTCTGACCAGATTAGGTGTAGCCATGAAGCAGAAGTTTCAGGGGAAGGGCTTCTCTGGCCGAGAGCAGACAATGGCTAGCTGGAGCTAGTTCAATTGGCTGGAAGTAGATGAATTAGGAACAGGAGTGAAGCTACAGGTATTGGCAGCAACTGCAGCAGCCAATGAGGGTGCCAAGGTGGAATTCTAAGGAAATATTGGCCTCTTTTTTCTTTGACCAGTTTGGTTTCATTTGTAATTCCATAACCTCCATAATCAGTCAGGGTTCTCCAAAGAAATCAAGCTAATAGAAAATAGATATAGAAATTATATCATCTGATTTTAGAGACAATAAATCCTATGATCTGCTGTCTGAAGCTTAGAGTTCCAGTAAATACAGTGGCATAATTTAGTCCCATTCTGAAGACCTGAGAACCAAAGAGTCTCCAGGCATTAAGTCTGAGAGTTAAAAAAAAAAAAAACTTGAGAGAAAGAAGCGCCAGCGTTCGAGGGCAGGAGATGATGAATGCCCTAAGTTACAAAGAGACAGTGTATTCACCCTTTTGCCACCGTTCTGTTGTATCTGAGCATTCAGTAGATTGGATGCTGCCCACCAACATTGGTGAGAAGAATCATTTCACTTGTTCTACCAAATGAACATAGATTTTTCAGATGTCTTTAGAAACGTACTTATAAATAATGTTAGACCAACTATCTTGGAATTCTTTAGCCATGTCATGTTGACTCCTAAAAGCAATGATCATAATCTTGACCTAATTTTAATTTACATTTTGAGCAAGTAGAAGAGAAACAAAATACACCCAAAGATGTCAGAAAGAGACAAATTAAAAAATTAGTGCAGAGATAAATAGAATAAAGAATGGAAAAACAGTAGAGAAATTAAAGTCAAAACTTGAGTCTTTGAAAATGTAATAAAAATAGATAAATTTTAAACCATAGTTATTAAGAAAAAAGAGATGTTAATAAAATATGAAATAAAGGGTATCATAAATTTTTTAGAATTTAAAATGTAATACATTACACAATTCTATACTAAAATTGGGCATCCTTTATAAATGAACAGATATCCAGAAACACAAATTACCAAGACTGAATGATAAAGAAACAGAAAAATCTAAACATAATTAGCATAATTAACAAGGAGACGGAATCAATAATGACAAGTTTCCCAGAGAAAAACCCAAGGCAAATGTTTTCATGGAAAATTGCCGCAAATATATAAAAAGAATTAACACCAATATTACTCAAATTATTCCAAATAATTGAAAGGCAAAGCGCACTTCCAAACTCATCTAACAAGACTAGCATGACTGTTACATCAAAATCAGATACCATAAGGAAATAAAATCTCACATCAATATCTATGATGGATATAAATATAAGAATTATTAAGAAAATATTAGAAAACTGTATTCAATAGCACTTCAAAAAGTATTATACAGCATGACAAAGTAGAATTTATTTCTGGGATACAAGAATTACCCAACAGCCTGGACAATCTCCCGGAACTCCAGTGAGTTGCTGCTGCACATCCCTGACCAGTGTGCGGGGCAAGAAGAACCCCGGGAACACTCTGAGGCCTTGGTGGCTATATGCCACATTCACATAGTGTGCCTGCAGGTGCTGGGCTGAACCCTGGACATCTTCAGGAACCCCAGTGAGTCACTGCTGTGACTCCCTGACCAGTGTGCAAGGCAGGCAGAGCCATGGGCACTGTCTAGGTCCTCAGTGGCCACTTACTGCACCCCTATCATGTCTGCAGGTGCTGGGCTGAACCCTAGACATCTTTAGGAACTCCAACGAGCTGCTCCCATGCCTCTGCCACTACTGTGTGAGGCATGTGAAGCACTGGACAACTTCTGAGGCCTCGGTGGTCACTCCCAAAACAACCCGCACTCCCCTGGGAACCCAGGTGAAACCTGGACAAAGTCAGCAGCCTCACAGAGTCCACCTCACAGCTCCCCTGCCTGTGTGGGAAGCAGGCTCTGTCCTGTGCAATATCTGAAGCCTCATTAACCGTGACCGACATCCCCCCTACTCTTATGAAGTCAGGCTGAACCCCAGACAGCTTAAGGAATGCCAGTGAGCCTCCCCCTGCCTTCCCACACATGTGTTGGAGCTGACTGAAAGCAAAACACTTCAGGAGCATTTGGGACCTCACCCTGTCTCTGTTTAGATTATCTTTTAGTAGCTTTTGCAAGGTTGGTATGGCACTCATGAAGTTCTTCAGTTGTTCTTTGTTATGGAAATATTTTATTTCTCCATTGAATTTGAAGGATAGTTGTGCAGGATGCATCAGTCTGGGTTGAAAGCTGTTTTGTCTCAGAACGTGTAATACGTCTCTCCAAGCTCTTCTTGATTTCATGGTTTATGTTGAGAAGTCTGCTGTGATTCTGATGGGCTTTTCTTTATAGCTGATGTGTTTCTTTTCTCTAGCAGCTTTTAATGTTCTGTTCTTTTGCTGGATATCTGAGATCTTGATTATTATATGTCTGCGTGTGGTTTTATTTTGCTATGGCCAGTTGGAGTTGTATATGCCTCTTTTACCTGTACATCAGAATCTTTTTCCATGCTCGGGAAATTTTCTGCTATTATTTCTGCAAATATTCTTTTTATGTCATTTGTGTTGCCTCCTGCTTCTTCATTGACTCCTATTACTCAGATATTATTTCTCTTTGCCTCATCTTGCAGCTGTTGGGTTGATTTTTCCTGGATCCTTGTTGATTTTAAGAGATCTTTCCTTTCATGATCACTACTGCCATGCTGTCTTGAAGATCTGAAATTCTATCTTTAGCTTCATTCAAGCAGTTTTGCAAGCTTTCAATGGAAGTTTTGATTTCCTGGATATCTCTTTGAGTCTGTTTCATACTTTCTGGTTCATGCCTATATTGTTCATACAACGTTTCCATCTGTTGCCTGTGTTCATCTATTATTTTCTCTGTTTCTTCTCTAGATGTGGTGATCTTTCATTGTTATTGTCATTTCATTTTTTGCCTCATTGTTTATTTCTGAACTGATCTCTTTTATGGCCTAATGGAGTTGTTTCTTTAGATGCTTTCATTTCAGAGATTTCAGTTATGTGGCTTCCAAGTTCTCCTGTGTCATTGTCTCCTGGACTTGTTCTGTGTGGAGTTGAGTTCTGAGACTGCATTTTGCTCCTACATCTTGTCATTTTGGATGTCAGATGAAAAGTGCTGAGCTTCAAGCTACTCAGCCAGCTCACTCTTGGGACCCTAGTTTACCTGGATATCAAAGTTATCCCAAGATGGTAGCAGGCCATGGACAACTGTGCCAGACGTCCCGAGGCAATTGCTGGGGTGCCAGGCTCAGGCCACACCTGCAGTGTTGGGGGAATGCTGGCCTTCTTTACCAGGGTCTCCAGGCCATGAATGGAAAACATGCAGGCCTCAGCTGTGGATCTGATGGTGGCCAGACAGGGACCACTTCTTTGAGATCCTCAGGTAGCTTGTCAGGTAAGAGCAGGCCTCACCTCTCAACCTAGAGGAGTACAGAGCACAGGGCTGCTTCCGCGCAGCAGGTCTGTTCCTCCAATGGAGATTTACACAGAGACTGGGGCTGCTCCCTCACTGCAGGACTCACCTGCCAATGGAAAGTTCCACAATGAATGGGGCTGCTCCTTTGTCGCGGGCCTCACACCAGGTTAGACAGCCTTAAGTTTGAATCCTGTCTCTCTAATTTCCTAAGATATACGTCTTTAGGAAAATTCATTTCTCTGATTTTCAGTTTCTTACCTATAAAACAAGAATAGTAATATTTCCTTAGTACTTATCTGGCCGTGGAGATACTATGAGTATTAAAGTAGTTTTGTAGAGCAAGGTTGATTTATGTACTCTGCCTGTGGTGACTGATTAGGTTTTTCCAAATGTAGAAAACTCAATGGCACAATTGGTGTGGAAGTGGAGTTTAAAAGAAGGAAAAGAAAAAATAATATTCCTTATAATGTTGCTATGATTTCATTAAACAATGAAATATAATGTGCAGCATCTGGCACACTGTAAGCATTCTAAGCATTAGTTCAAAAAATGAGCAATAATAAATGAATATGGGATTGAAAATGATCAAGATATGTTATATATATACATGTACCAATCCCCTAAGATCAAAATGACTACTGTATATTTCAAATGTACAATAAAAAGGGGTAAATGTATTAATATGCTTTATTTCTTAGGAAAAAAATAATTCATGAAGAACCCTAAAGAGGAGAGTCTCTGATGAACTGCCTTACGCTTTACACAAAACTAGTGTTTATTTATTTATTTACTTTTGCTGATAACTGTCATCAGTAGTTGATATGTCCACTTTAAAAACATATTAATGTCACCCAAAGCATCAACTGATTAAAGTTATTAGTCTATATCTGCTTTCCATTAAAACTATTATTAGTCTTGCATAGGTATCTCAGCTTTATTGTGATATATTTATATAACTAAATTATTAATTAGTATTGTTCAGTGCTTAATCACACTACATTTCCCTCCAAAAATCAATCTCTCACTCTCTCTCTTTCTCTTTCCCTCCTCTCCCTCCTTCTCTCTCTTTCTTACAAAGCATCTCTAATGCTAAGCACATACTCTACCACTGATCTATATGCCCAGCCCTAGAGGAATAGATTATCACTTGGAGAAAAACTCAATATTCTCAAATTCATTTGGAATTATAAAGTTCCAATAAGTAAATGGTCAACTTTGTTTCCCACGATTTTACACGAGAATAAGGCACTAAAAATGGAGTCTTGATAAGGCAAATGAAAGCTGAAAAAAGAAGGTATGGAGGAGAGATACAAAAGGAAAAGTGGTAGGAGGAGGACCAAGGTTTCAATTCAGTCACTCAAGTCTAATGCGTGTACCTCTCAGTTTTTTCTTTTGCCAAACCTGTAATTGAAGTTAAGAAGTTTTTTTAAGGTTTAAGAGTCTATCCCTAAACATTTTTATTAATGGGAGAATTTTCAATGCTTGAAATTAAGTTAGGAGGCCCATGGTGTCTATATCACTTGGAAAATATTTGGTACTCCCAGTTAATTGAATTAGTATATTTTAAAGCACAGTTTCTGTCAATTGGTGGGACTTGATCTATGTTGAGCTTAATTGATTGACATAGAGTGCATCAAAATCTTTATTTCCACATAGAAAACTTACCACAGGGAAATTTAGTGACAGTCTTTACCCTCAACTAATTTTCAAAAAACCACAGTGAGCTAAAACTCATTGAAATGTAGTTGTTAAGCAAAGTTAGAAAAGATTTAGGAGGAAATACTCCCAGGTGACAAAACACAACATAATCCTGAAACCCTGAGAAAACTAAGACATGGTTTCTACTCTCAAAGAACTCACTATTCTATTGGACACATAAAACCAGACAATGAAAATGTTAAGTTTACATTTTGTAAATAAAGTTGGTAATGCAATTGTCTACAACTTTAAAACATTATATATCTTTTCAGTGAAAGTCTTAATTTGACAGATATTAAATATTTGCTTCTGGACAGATGTACAAAACCCTCTGTTCCCTTTCCCTCATCTACCATGGAAGCTATCTCACATGCAGGTAAGGGAACCATTGAACTCAAATAGCCAATTCTAAGTAGTCTTTGCTCCAAGATACCATATCCTTTGGTGATATTTAAAGATTTTTAAGATTAATCTTAGTGTATTAGCACAAACCCTTTTTTTTCTCTCTCTCTCTCTCTCCCTCCCCCCAACTCCCTCTCCTTTCTTGTCTTTCTTTCTTTCTTTCTTTCTTTCTTTCTTTCTTTCTGGAAAGACTCAAAGGGTCCTATCTACATTTCTTAAATATTGTTTTCCAAAACAATCCCTGGCAACAAACCAAAGAAAGCCAGTAAAAATATACTGATGTCCATGTTTTAATGTTAAATGAGACATAATAAAAATTGTAATATTGCTAAAATACACATAGGCAAAGAAAAAATTCCTGAAGAAATGATGCTTATAGAAAAATATTAAAATAGTAAACTCATATGGGTCCATACATCTACAATTCGAAGATATCAATGGATAAAACAACAACTACTGTTGAGACCATATCACCTTGTCTATAGATTAGTTGTGATTGTACTATTTTCTATGATAATGGGTGTCTGTTTGTCAATATGTTTTTGTACTTTTATGTTTCTAAAATAAAAAAAAAGAAAAATAAAATAGTAAACTCTACATAGGGGATTTGGAGTGAGTTTTATTTTTCTATAACTTTTTTTCAGTTTAGTTTATTTGATTTTTATTTTTTTTTATTTTTTATTTTTTTTTTGGTGGTACTGGGAATCGAACTCAGGACCCTGCACTTGCTAGGCAGGTGCTTATTCCACTGAGCTATATTCCCAGCCCCCCTAGTTTAGTATATTTGAATTTTGTTGGCACTAGGGATTAAACTCCAGGTCTTCCACATACTATGCATAAAATTTACCACTTATCTACATCACGAGTCCTTACTCTGCTAAAACTTTAATTTTAAGAAAAAGTTTAATTTTTAATTGATAAACAATGTATACATTTATGGGATATAATTTGATGTTTTGATATATGTGTACATTACACAATGATTAAGTCAAGCTAATTACTATATCCAT
>PVLD010036399.1:0-10997 GCA_004027595.1 Dinomys branickii
TTCCTGGCTGCGCCCTCTCCTCTCCAGACCTGGACCAGCTCTTGGAACTCCGCTCTCCCCTGGCCGAGTCGGGAGGCTTCCATGAGCGTGGGTCTCCGAAGCTGAAGCTGCGATTGCTGGAACGAGGGCTTGGGCCAAGAGTGTGTTTGAAGCAGTGGCTTCCTCTTTCTCCGTCTCTTCTCCCTCCGACTGTGCCGTGACGGCCCTCCGATCTTTTCCTCCAGGAGAGGTTTTGCTTGGTCTTTCCTAGGGCTTCAGTTCCCATTTCAGATCCTTCTTGAGTTCAGGGTACACACCTCTCTCCTTTCTGTCTTCATATTGCTATATTCCATTTTCTGGGTGGTAATCCTCTGGGAGGTTCTCTCTCTGCTGCCTACCCGGTTGCTATCTTCCCGGAAGTCTCAAGTTCACTGACTGATATTGATCTATTTAGAATTTTTACCTTTTGATTCAGCGTTGGTAATTCATATTTATTTGGGAATCTGCCCTGTTCTTGTGTGTTTTCCATCTTATTAGAATATAGGTTCTTCAAGTAGGTTTTGATGATTGTCTGGATTTCTTTGCGCTTTGTTGTGATTTTACCTTTTTCATTCTTTTTTTTTTTTTTTTTCCGGGACCGGGGATCGAACTCAGGGCCCTAGTGCTCACCGGCAAGCACTTAGCCCACTGAGCTGTACCTCCAGCCCATCCTTTTTCATTCTTAATTGCAAGTATTTGAGTCTTTTCTTTCCCTTTCTTGATAAGATTGGCTAAGGGTTTGTCAGCTTTTTTTTTTTTAAGTATAAAAGACAAAGAAAACCAAAAACAATAGCCAACAAAAACAAAAGGAAAGCATTAACAAAAAGACACAAAGTAGCACAAGAGCAGTACAATCAAAATTGAATTATAGACAAAGCGACAGGTAATCACCAATGGTTGCTGCACCACACATTGATAACTTCAAAGTGCATGTTTCCAAAATCACATATAGACATACAATCTTGATCAGACAATCATGAACTGTTCATTACTATAAAGCGACACAAGTGAACAGTGGCACCAGATTAGCCATCCTACATATACACACGTAGATACATATTTGTCCCTTTCTTCCTTTTCCTCCTCCCCTCATCCCATCTGCTCCCTACCTTTCAGCAGATTGTCTTCACACCCCCCCAATCCACATTCCCACCTTCAGATTCCTACACCATTGATACAATATGTTGCCTGCACATGAACCTCTCTGATTTATTTCACTTATGAGTACAGTGTCCAGTTGTGACCATTTGCCTACAAATGCCCCAAATCTGTCCTTCTTCATAGCTGAGTAATATTCCATTATATAAAAATGCCATATTTTTTTAATCCAGTCCTCTGAGGATGGACATTTGGGTTGCTTCCACAATTTAGCTATTACAAATTGTGCTGCTATAAACATGGGTGCACATATATTGCGGTGATATGATGCTTTCAGACCTTCTGGGAAAATACCCAGAAAGGGAATAGCTGGGTTGAATGGGACCTCCAGACAAAGTTTGCTAAGGCATCTCCAAACTGATCTCCACAGTGGTTTCACCAGTTTGCATTCCCACCACCAGTGAAGAAGAGTTCCTATTTCTCCAGAGCCTTGCCAGCGTTTGTTATTGGATGATTTCTTAATGCTGGCCAATCTTACTGGGGTGAGATGAAATCTCAAGGTTGTTTTTATTTGCATTTCTCGAATGACTAAAGATGTAGAACATTTTCTCATATATTTCTTTGCCCTTTGTATTTCCTTATCTGAGAAGTGTGCATTCATTTCAGATGCCCATTTCTGGATTGGGTCTTTGAATTTGGACAGGTACATGTTTTTTAATTCTTTGTATGTTCTAGATGGAAGACCTTTGTCCGAGGGACTGACAGCTAGGATTTTTTCCCAATTTGTGTGTTTTCTTTTCACTTTGCTGGTGATTTCTTTAGATGTGCAAAAACTTTTCAGTAAGATGAGGTCCCAGTTAATTGATTCTTTGAAGTGTTTCCCTTGCAGTTTGATTTTTGTCCATGAACTCTCTGCCTACTCCTATGTCTTCAAGATTTTTACCTACTTTCTCTTCCAATAGATTTATAGTTTCTGTTTTAATATTGAGATCTGTGATCCACTTTGACTTGAGTTTGGTGCATGGTGATAGACTTGGGTCTATTTTCAATCTTTGGCAAGAATCAAGCCAATTTTTCCAGCACCATTTATTAAACAGGCTATCTTTTTTCCAGTAAGTTTGTTTGGCCCCTTTGTCAAATATTAGGTGGCTGAGTGTTTGTGGTTATGGCTGCATCTTGCAGTCTGTTCCATTGATTCTCAGGTCTGTTTTTTAGCCAATACCAGGTTGATTTTTTTAATAGTAGCTTTGTAGTATAATTTCAGGTCAGGGATTGTGCTTCCACCTGACTTGTCCTTGTTGCCCAGGATTGTTTTTGCTATTCTGGGTCTCTTCTGGTTCCAGATGAATTTAAAGCATGTTTTCTCTAGATCTGTGATGTATGCTCATGGTAGTTTAATGGGAATTGCATTAAATCTGTATAACAATTTTGGTAGCATGACCATTTTCACAATGTTGGTTCTTTCTAACCATGAGCAGGGGATGTTTTTCCATTTATTGAAATCTTCTTCAATCTCTTTTTTCAGAGTACTGTAGTTTTCATTGAATAAATCTTTTACATCCTTTGTTAGAGTGATTCCTACATATTTCAGTTTTGTGGATGCTATTGTAAAAGGTATGGTTTCCTTAATTTCTCTCCCAGACTGTTGTTTGTGTATAGGAGTACTATTGATTTTTGGGTGTTGACTTTGTATCCAGCTACACTGCTGAATTTGTCTATTAATTCCAGGAGTCTTCTTGTGGAGTTTTTGGGGTCTTCCGTGTAAAGAATCATGTCATCTGCAAATAGTGATAGTTTTACTTCTTCCTTTCCTATCCTTATTCCTTTTATTTCTCTCTCTTGTCTAATTGCTCTGGCTAATACTTCCAGAACTTATGGTGAATGGGAGTGGTGACAGTGGACATCCTTGTCTTGTTCCTGAGTTTAAAGTGAAAGCTTTCAGTTTTTGTCCATTTAGTATGATGTTGGCTGTTTGTTTGTCATAGATGGCTGTGATCAGATTGAGGTAAAGGCCATCTATTCCTATTTTTTTTGGAGTTTTTAACATGAATGCATGTTGGGCTTTATCGAAAGCTTTTTCAGCATCGATTGAGATCATCATGTGGTTTTTGTCTTTGACTCTATTGATATGGTGTATTACAGTAGTTGATTTGCGAATATTGAACCATCCCTGCATTCCTGGAATAAATCCAACTTGGTCATGGTGTATAATTTTCCTTATGATTCACTGTGTTCTATTTGGTAGTATTTTATTGAGTATCTTTGCATCTATGTTCATTAGGGAGATTGGCCTATAGTTCTCTTTCTTGGTTGGGTCCTTCTCTGGTTTTGGTATCAGTATGATACTTGCCTCCTGAAATGTGTTGGGGAGAGTTGCTTCCTTTTTGATTTCATTGAAGAGTTTGAGGAGTGTTGGCATCATATCTTCGCTGAATGTTTTATAGAATTCTGCTGTGAATCCATCAGTGACTGGGCTTTTCTTTGTCGGTAAGTTTTTAATGACATTTTCAATCTCATTAATTGACATTGGGTTGTTCAGGATTTTTGTATCTTCCTGATTCAATTTTGGTAGTTTGTACATTTCTAGGAATCTGTCCATTTCTTCTGAGTTTTCTGTCCTATTGGAGTAAAGATTTTCAAAGTAGGTATTAATAATCTTTTAAATTTCTGTGGGATCTGTAGTAATTTCACCCTTTTCATTCTGTAATGCATGAATTTGAATTCTTTCCTTTTTAAAATAAGATTTGCTAAGGGTTTACGAATTTTATTTATTCTTTCGAAGAACCAACTCTTCGATTCATTTATTTTTTGTAGTGTTTTCTTCATATGAATTGCCTTAATTTCTGCCCTGAGTTTTATAATCTCCTTCCTTGTTTGGGCTTTTGGTTTGACTTGTTTTTCTTTTTCTAGACGTTTGAGGTGTAGCATTAGGCTATTTATTCGCTCTCTTTCTGTTTTCTTTATATGTGAGTTCATCACTATAAATTTCCTTCTGAGGGCTGCTTTCATTTCATCCCACAGATTCCGGTAGGTTGTATTTGCATTTTCATTTGTTTGTAAGTATTTTAAAATTTCTTCTTTAATTTCTTGTGTGACCCGTTGGTTATTCAGGAGGTTGTTGCCTAATTTCCAAGTGTTTGTGGGGTTTTTGGAGTTCCCTTTGTCATTAATTTCCAATCTCATTGCACTGTGGTCAGATAATATGCATGGGATAATATCAATTCTTTTACATTTAGGTAGGTATGCTCTATGGGCTAGAATGTGGTCTATTAGACCCATGTGCAGCTGAGAAAAATGTGTATTCTGATATTGTGGGGTGGCACACTCTGTATACATCTAGTAAGTCCATTTGTTCGTACCTTTGGTTCAGGTCTGTTATTTCTTTGTTGAGTTTTTGTCCAGTTGACCTTTCTTTTTGCATCAAAGGGGTGTTTAGGTCCCCTATTACAATAGTGTTATTAATTATTTGGTTCTTCATGTCTGTTAAAATTTGACTTATAAAGTGTGGTGCTCCAGTATTTGGTGCATAAATGTTTAGGATTGTTATCTCTTCCTCTTGCAACTTTACCCTAATATGTAGTGACCTTCTTTATCTCTTTTGATTGTTTTCAGATTGAAGTTTACATTATCTGCAAACATAATAGCTACCCCTGCCTTTTTCTGGGCACCTGTTGCATGGAGAATTGTTTTCCATCCTTTACCTTTGAGTCTGTGGATTCCTTTTGAGTAAAATGTGTTTCCTGTATTTAGCATATTGTTCGATTTTGTTTCTTAATCCACTCTGGCGGTCTGTTTCTTTTCAGTGGTGCATTGAGGCCATTTACATTAATCGTTATAACTGTTATATGTTGGCTTATTCCTGTCATGCTATTTACTTGTTGCTTTCCTATTTTTGCTATCTGTTTACTTGCTTCTTCTGCTTAAAGCTTCCTTTCTATTGTTGTTCTTGAGATTGTCGCCTCTTTTTTCTCTGTCAAGAATTTCTTTTAGTGCTTTCTGTGATTTGGTTTGGCACTCATGAAGTTCTTCAGTTGTTTTTTGTCATGGAAATATTTTATTTCTCCATTGAATTTGAAGGATAGTTTTGCAGGATACATCAGTCTGGGTTGGAAGCTGTTTTGTTTCAGATCTGTAATACCTCGCTCCATGCTCTTCTTGATATCATGGTTTCTGTTGAGCAGTCTGCTGTGATTCTGATGGGCTTTCCTTTATAGGTGATCTGTTTCTTTTCTCTAGCTGCTTTTAATATTGAGTTCTTTTGCTGGTTGTCTGGGATCTTGACTACTGTATGTGTGGGTGTGGATTTATTTGGGTTATGACTTGTTGTGGTTCTGTATACTTTGTTTAACTGCACTTCAGTATCTTTTACCATGTTTGGGAAAATTTTCTGGTGTTATTTCTGCAAATATTCTTTTTATATCATTTGTGTTGCCTCCTGCTGTTTCATTGATTCCTTTTATTCGGATATTATTTCTTTTTGCCTCATCTTGGAGCTGTTGGATTAATTTTTCCTCGATTCTTGATGACTTTAAGAGATCCTTCCTTTCACGGTAAGTAGCTACCATGCTGTCTTCAAGATCTGAAATTCTATCTTCAGCTTCACTGAAGCGGTTTAGCAAGCTTTCAGTGGAAGTTTTCAATTCCTGGCAATCTCTTTGAGTCTATTTCATGGGTTCTAATTCATTCCTAAATTATTCTTGTAATGTTTCCATTTGTTCTATTGTTTTATCTGTTTTTTCTCTATATGTGTGGAGCATTTCTTCCATTATTATTTTCACTTCATCGTTTGCCTGGAGATTTTTTCTGCTTTAATCTCTTGTATTGCCTGATGGAGTTGTTTCTTTACTTCAGATGCGATCGTTTCAGAAATTGCAGGTATGTGGCTTCCTAGTTCTCCTATATCATTGTTTCCTGGACTTGTGGGTGGGGTTGAGTGCTGTGGCTGCATTTTGCTCCTCTGTCTTGTCATTTTGGATGTCAGATGAAAAGTGTTGAGGTACACACTACCCAGACAGCTCACAGATGACTCTAGCAACCCTAGTTTACCTGGATATCAAACTTATCCCCAGATGTTAGCTGCCCGTGAAGCACCGGGCCCAGGAACCCCAGATGATTGCTGAGGTGCCAGGCTCAGTGCCTATCTGCGATGGTGGGGGAAGTTGTCTTGCCGGGTATATCACTGGTGTGGGCCTTACCCATCAATGGTCCGCTCCGAAGCCTGTTCTACTCTCGCTGTGAAGCTGAGCTCCCGTTCTGCGGGAAACTTCGGGAAAGTCTTGAAGGTGCTGCCGCTCTGGTGGAGTTTATTCACCCAGCTAGATTGTTGCAGGAAAAGCTGCTCCCGTAGTTCCGCCAAGCTGGTGTGGTGCTCTGGGAGAAAGTGGCATGGGCATGGGCGTGGGTGTGGGCATAGGTGCTGTAATGGCACCCAGGTCCGGGCAGAGCACTGTGTACCTTAAAAATGCTGCTCCCTTAGCTCCACCGAGCTGGTCTGGCTCTCTGTGGGAAAGTGTTGAGGGTGCGGGTGTTGTAATGGCCCCCAGGTCCGGGCAGAGCGCTGTGTACCTCTTAAATGCTGCTCCCTTAGTTCCACTGAGATGGTCTGGCGCTCTGCGGGAAAGTGGCGTGGGCACGGGCGCTCTAATTGGGTTTGTCAGCTTTATTTAATCTTTCAAAGAACC
Source organism: Dinomys branickii (assembly GCA_004027595.1). Taxonomy (NCBI): domain Eukaryota; kingdom Metazoa; phylum Chordata; class Mammalia; order Rodentia; family Dinomyidae; genus Dinomys; species Dinomys branickii. Next base: position 6,798 of record PVLD010036399.1, read on the forward strand.
AGCTGTTTGATTCATTGATTTTTTTTTTGTATTATTTTCTTAGTCTCAGTTGCATTAATTTCTACTCTGATCTTGCCTCCCTGTTAACGGCTTTGAACTCCAGGAACAAATCATACCTTGGATTTCACATTCTGTTGCCACTCACCCACTTTTTTAGGACCCACCCTACCTGGATGCAGCAGTTTCAATACAAAACCTTAGCTGTGTCTATGGCAGTGCTTGCTATGTTGGCACACACTCATTGGTTCTCAGCTGTTGTAGCACCCTCAATTTCATGCTCCTATTTTCTTCACCCCACCTAATTGTGACGAACTAATCCTCCATAAAAACCCAATTCAGCAAAGCCTGCATGAACTCTTCTTTGGAATTGCTCTTGGAGGTGCCACTGAGAACCCTAAATTCAGGATAGTTGTGTTTTTTTACTTAGTCATCACTGTTTTACTTAACATGTACATACTGTGATGATTGTATAGTTTTTGTGTTTTATTCTATTACCATTCCCTCAATTGATTTTCATATGTTGAACCATCTTTTCAGTTTCTGGGATAAATACTACTCAATAATGTTGTATAATCCTTTTTGAAAAATGTTGCTTATAACTTTTTGAAGATTCTTTTGTTTTAATAAAACGTTATTCTGTAGTTTTTCTGTAATGTCTTTGTTTTATTCTGATAGCAATAATAGTGGTCTGATAGAATTAGTTGTGCAGTATTGTTTCCTTTTCTGTTTTTGTGAGAGGATTTATAACTGCTATTAATTACTTGAGTGTGTGCTCAGATGCTACAGTGAAGCTTCCTGGGGTTTGTTCTTTCTTGGCCTGTTTTAGAATGATCGATTTAAGCTTTCTATGGGTGTTACAGGAAAGTCTACGACATATGAAAGCTGTGGCTGTAGAAATGAATTATTCTTTTTCTTCACAAGAATGATTTTAATAAAGCCAAGTCTCTGTGAACCAGTGATGTTAAAAGTTCCTGCTCCTATTCCCACTCTATGTATTTCTGAGATGAGCCCTTTCAGTTATTTTATCTGTAGAACTTATTTTTCTACAAATAGGTTTGTTTTTCATTCATTTTTTTTCCTAGAAGCTTTCAGAAGTTAGGAGTTAGGATGAAAATGGTAAAGGGAAGGGGTTTTTAGAAAAGTCAGAACACCATTCACAAAAGCACAATGTACAGAAAAGTATGAGACATTAGGCAGCTGACTACCCATAGTTCCAACCAGTTAGAGTGCAAATTTGAGGAATTATTTAGATGAGATCATGGAGGGCCTGATACATTATACTGCTTTGTGGCACTAGGATCTATCCATGTTAAGACGGAAATTTTAACAATTAAGCTTTTATATCTTGTTTGTTTCTTAAAATATATTATTTAATGCTCACAACAGTCTTCTGTCAACTGAATTTCATCTGATTTGAATGAAAACTGATGTCTTATTTATCCCGATATGCTAAGTGTTTATAACAGTATCCCAAATTTGATCATTCTTTGGAGGCAGGATTTCTGTGAATCCAGGATTTCTATGTTATGTTTCTCCATAGCCCAAGTGAATTTAGGTCATTTGTGGTATAGTCTTACTGTGTTTCTTTTGCTTTTTTTTTCTCCTGCTGCTGAGGTTTGAGTCACATATGCCACATGAGAACTCTACTCTTGAGCTACATCCGCAGCAACAGTGCCTCTTTTAAAATATACCCAGATAAGCACAATGTACCAGATGTATACTAATCATTTTAGAATAGAATTTTTGCTATTTTTTTCCTTGCTTCTGCTTTGTTGATGAAATTGGCAAGGATATTAATACCACTTATTAGAGTAAATCAACAAAGCTAATCAACTTGTTACAGTAACTGTTTTTTGATATTTGTTTAGTTGATCCGTTGGAGCTGAAATTATGGTTTTAATCTTTATTCCTATTAAGATTTACTCTATTTATCTGGTTGTAATTCTCCCTTATTTTTCTGTTTGGATCACTTTTAATTTATATATAGCAATAGGTAGTAGTCAGAAGGCTGAAAAGTCCCAAAATACGGAAAGTGGCATACTGCTCTGATGTTCCACGGGGCCAGTTCACTACTCTTTCCTCAGTTATCCCTTATGTATTCTCCCAGTTTCTCTGTGTATTAATGGTGTGGACAAATATTAATGCATAACCTTCATGTTCTTTTTTGCACTAAAAGCAGTATAATATACTCAGTATACAGCAGTTTTCTCCACATTACTTAACAATATATTCTTGGAGAACTTTTCATGTAGTGTGGTTTTCATATTACTTGATTGTATGGCAGTAAAGTAATTTAACCAATCCTTTGTAAATAGATATATGAATTATCTAAAACATTTTGTGGATACAAATTGCTTCAGTGAATGGCATATATACGTAGCAGCCCTCATTTACACTTGCACAAATGTTATCTCTAGGATAAAGTCACACATGTTGGACATGTTGGACTTTTGGATATATGCATTTCTCAGTGATAGTTTAAAGCCCTTTTTTCATATAGATCCGTGCATTTCTTAAGCTTTTCCTTAGATACAGACATTTTTTATCTCTTGTGAATGGCATCTTTTCCATCATTGTATTTCTGCTGATTGTACATGTTGATTTACATGTGTGTATGCACAACCTTTTATTTTCATCATAGTTTTTTCCAGTTGATTTTCTGAGAATGTAAAATAATCTGCAGAATACAGTAATAATTATATCTTACTCTTTCTCTTCACACCAAGTTTTAATAAATTTCTTAGTGTTTAAGTTTGCATCATTACATATTAATAGATTTGTATGCTCTAAGTGAAGTACTTTGAATACCAAGATTATAGATCAGGCAATCAGTGAATTTAATCTTTCTCTCACATTTTTCCTTTTTATTTGTGTGTGTGTGTTTTTTTTTAAATTTTATTTTAAAGACAAAAGAATGGAGACATATGAACCAGAAAAGCCATAAACAATACAGAAAATACAAAGTTATACAGAATATAGTAGGGAATTGGAACTGGATATTGTATTACATAGTTATCTTCCCATTAGTTAACACAAAAACATTAAAGGAAATACCAAATTATAGATAAGATAGTAGGGAATTTGTACTGGGTGCTGTATAATATAAAGTTATCTTCACGTCTGCTAATACACGTGTGTGTTTTTTACATGTCAGGATATTCAACATTTATATTTTGTCACTGTAATCTCCACATGTACTTTATTCTTAGCTCTGCAGTTATATTTATTTAGTGCTCATTGTCATTTTTTATGTCAAATTCCTAAAAACTTTGTTTATTTAAAAAGGGGTCGTGAATAATATAGCCCCTGAACTTTTGGTTGTCCAGAATGGTTTATGGCTCTGGTACTTCAACTTGTTGTAGGGTACCTTGGCTGGTAAAATATCCTTTGCCTACACCTTCTTTCCTTTTTATATATGTTCAAAACATTTCAGTACTATCTTTCAGTGCTGAAAGTTACTATGAAGAAATCTGAGGATGATGTGCTTTTAATGTTATTTTTAATTCTTACAGTCTAGTACAACCGGGCGTCATGGTGCATGCCTGTAATCCCAGCACTGGGGAGGCTGAGGCAGGAGGATCATTGTGAGTTTGAGACCAGCCTCAGCTACAAAGTGAGCTGAAGGTCAGCCTGAACTGCATAGTGAGACCCTGTTTCAAAAAGACAAAAAAAAAAAAAAAAAAAAAAAGTATAGTACATTTTCTAGTTAGGTTTTGTTTTGAGCATTACGTATCGGTTTATCTTGGCACAAAATATTATCTTTGCCTTTTTTAATCTCCCCATAGGAAAACTTTCCTGACATATCTGTTTTTATAATTGTATTTCTGTATTATATCTCTTGTTTTATTTTGGAGTTCCAATTATACATGCTTTTTTTCCTGTTGGTGTCTTCTCTATTTAGAATTTTCTTTTTAATCTCTCAAACTTTGTGAGTTGATATATTTAATCAGTTTTAGAAAAATGTTTGGCATTATCTTTGTAAATGTTTCTTCTTTCTTTTTTCTCTTTTTTAAGGATTCCAGTTGTGTTTTAGATCTTTTGTCTTTATACTATTACCCTGTTTTCTGTTTGTTTCAGTTTAGGTGTTTTCTATGATACCTCTTCAAGTTCACTAATTCTATGTTATTCTATGTCCAATCTATTCTTTCATGTGTATTGAGTTCTTAATTTCTTTCTTTTTTTTTTTTTTTTTTTTTTTTT